>JAWPHD010017457.1:0-44529 GCA_037043455.1 Cyrtodaria siliqua | reverse complement strand
CAGACTCGGGTTTATTGAGTCTGTTTATGAGAGGTAATGTGAAAAGCAACACATACCAGGCCCGTTTACCGTAATATTCTGCCAACAAACCTCATCATAATGTTTGTTTTTTTATGTTATTTTATTATAACATGCATTGTAGATTAATTGTCTGACAAGAACATACGTTTATGGTTCGCCATTCTAGACCACACCACCATCCCGCAACAACTCAACGGCAAGCATAACAAGAAATAGCTCTAATATGTTTATTAGAAGGTTAGTAAGTTAGAGAGAGAGACAGAGGGGGAGAGAGACAGAGAGAGAGACAAAGAGAGATTTACATTAAAAACTCAGTGTTTATTTTTTAATGTAACTTGCAGTCAGTACTGTTATTCATTCGATCTTTGGAGATCGCTGAGCCCGATACTTATATTTAATTATCGGTGGTACTTTTTCATTTCTTTTTGTTTTCTTACTTAATTTTCGATTCAGTGGTTCCACTTCTCCGGCCGATTAAAGACTCTGGGTATTGTTTAACCACTTATAGGATATGTTGTCTGATTTTTCATTTAGTCTTTTGACTGTTACTTGTGATATGCAGGCTTCATAACCGCTGCTGCCAACTAAATTCCATTATGTTTATTCCGCTATTCGGGGCATTTAATTGTATTAGATACTGGGACCATACGCCGTACGACATGGGGAAGCAATAAACTCCATGTCCACCGCCATATGCATGCCATCTTCGGGATGGTTAAACTTTTGTACTATTGATTTTATTAATATTGAGTTCTACTCAACCCGGTGCTAGAGGGCGTGAGCGGTAGCTAGCATATTTTACTACCGCTCATGAACAGTCTCAATCAAATCGAGACTGCAATATTTCGTATGTGTCGTTTTCGGCCGTTTCCAAAGGTCCGTTATCATACTCTTTTTTAAAGCACAGTGGCGTTGCTTGTGCAGTGTGGCGGCAGTAAAACGTCTCCCCGCGCTTGCAGTCAGTACTGTTATTCATTCGATCTTTGGAGATCGCTGAGCCCGATATTTATATTCAATTATCGGTGGTATTTTTTCATTTCTTTTTGTTTTCCTACTTTATTTTCGATTCAGTGGTTCCACTACGTCGGCCGATTAAAGCTCTGGGTACTGTTTAACCACTTATAGGATATGTTGTCTGCTTTTTAATTTAGTCTTTTGACTGTTACTTGTGATATGCAGGCTTCATAACCGCTGCTCCAAACTAAATTCCATTATGTTTATTTCGCTCTTCGGGACATTTAATTTTATTAGATACTGGGACCATACGCAGTACGACATGGGGAAGCAATAAACTCCATGTCCACCGCCATATGCAAACCATCTTCGGGATGGTTAACATTTTGAACTATTGATTTTATTAATACTGAGTTCTGCTCAACCCAGGGATAGAGGGCGTGAGCGGTAGCTAGCATATTTCACTACCGCTCATGAACAGTCTCAATCAAACCGAGACTGCAATATTTCGTATGTGTCGTTTTCGGCCGTTTCCAAAGGTCCATTATCATACTCTTACTTACTTACTTACTTGCTTATTTACTTACTTACTTATTTACTTACTTGCATACAACTACGGATAGCAGTTTGTCATTTTTAAAGTGGCAAGTTTAGCGTTGTCCAAGAATGAAAGACGAAATAAAAACTGTCACTAATGTTCTTATTTTATTTTATAAAATTGAAAAATAGTCAGACAGCTAACTTCAGTATTTTCAAATACATTTTAAAATGTATATTAATATTTTCAACCTGCTCTGTCTCGGATACAATTTGTAGTTTTGACACTGACCGTTCTAAGGTGGTACCCTTATTGTCAACCCTTTATTGTGTGTGGTGTCGCATACTTTGCTTCTATTTGTCTTTGTGGTTGTTGTTTTTGGTTGACTTATCCTGTGAATGCTACATTTCCTTTTCAAATTGTAAACCTACTTTTATACGCGGAGTATTATAGGTGTATTGGACTTGCATACCAAAAGGAGAATGTCGATCACGTGTTGATATATTTCATCTTAGTACCTTCTTAAGCCATCATCGATTGATTACGATGCAGTCGTTATCGGACTAAAGTGGTATTATGGAAAGACTAAATGTGTGTTTTATACCATTGTATGATATTCAAATAGCAGTTGTACCGGTGTTGATATCCGAAAAGTTAAGAAAATATAATTTTAAAATGTGTGTATGCATTAACGGCTTTGTCTTATAGCAATGCAGAGAATAGTACATGTATTAAAAGTTTTATATTAATACAAACCAGGATTCGGTAACAAAGTATACCGAAACTTAACAATATTAATGGAGTGGTAACATTTATCGAACAAAAAACTGTTTTATTTCTTAGTCATAATTAAGACTTGGACTAGCTTGAGAAAAGTGTATAAAAAAGAAAATGATTTATGACCAAAACAATATAATTCTTTAAATTTGGTTATAAAGACGTGTCTTGGTAAATATCAAAATGAGCATTGCAAATAATTTAACTTACACTTTCTCTAATACGTCGGAACTAGACAACGACCACGTGCCGTTAGACTATGACCACATATACTACGAAGGAGATATGCTCAACCTTAAGTCAGCGTGGGTTCGGGAACCACATTTTGTTCCACTTATAAGTCTGTACACTTGCGTCTTTCTGTGTGGCATCGTCGGGAACAGCTTAGTACTTTTCGCGATTATATGCGGTAAAAAGACACGAAATGTGACCTTTTTGTTCATGCTGAGCCTGGCAATGGCGGATTTATTATTCGTTTTTGTATGTGTGCCAATAGATGCTTTAGGAATGATGTTAGGGCACTGGGTGGGAGGACGGATATTTTGTAAAGTGTCGGGATATGCGGAGATGCTGTCAGCGTCGGCGTCAATATTAAACTTGACAACGATTAGTGTGGAAAGGTCAGTATGCAAATAAGTATACATTTTTATACATGTTTTGGTTGTCGAAAATATAAGATTTATACTCTCCTGTAAATGATGAAACTCAAATATTTTCACTCGTGCTTTACAAACCAACACATTTCTTTTGTATATGTTTTTTAACTCGTCATAACTTTTAAAAAAGTTGACCGTTATCAATGAACTACGACTTCTTATCCTAGTTAAATGATTCGCAATCCAACGGTGTAACCTTCCCAAAGAAAATTGCTTTGAAAAATACATTGAACCGGCAAACTGACATCTCAAAAGGACAACACCTCTTAAAATGTACAGCTTTTTCATAGCTACCACTCACTAACTAAACTCAATCACTAAACCTATGTCAAAATAGTTTTGTTGTGGTATATTTTTAATTGAGCGAAGCAATGTATGTTTTTATTAAATTTATTCGAATGCTTTAGGAAGTTGGTTACATATACTAAGCAATATCGAGTGTTTAAATAATTGAATATAAATCTATCAACTATGTGCATTAACAATTTAATACATTTGAATACGTTTTAATGATAATAGATGATGATAGACCATATAGGTGAGAACATTTAAATGCAACACATTACGGCAACATGAACATTTGCAATATCAAGTATGGATCCCGTAGCAGCAAGCAATATCTTGATACGACAATTCTTGCAGTATCAAGACATGGTCAAACTGTCTTCTTTCTTGGTATTAAATATTAGTAACAAAAAAATACAATTCATATCAAGTATGGCCATCATTAACAGAAAAAAATCTTTTGATTACGAAGATTTGATTTTTGAAATTGCGCGTAGGAATTTTATTTCAGTTCTTTATGAAACCTGTTGTGAAGTCGTTTACATTGTTATTCACATACTGTTAGTCAAAACGTCACTGAATCCGTCATATCAGAACACACGTCTGGCCTAGGCACCACATTAACTGTATTAGCTGCAAAATTATGCTTTTACTGAGAATAAGCACAATCAAGATAGACAATGTAACCAATCTTGCGATCCTGCAAGATTTTACGTTTAAATTGTCAGGATTTAAATTGTTATTTTAAAATAAAGTGAACATGTTCATGTAGTAGTTTTTTATGTTACTTTGATAACAGTATGACAAATATAAATTTCCGGCTAAGCTTGGACTGTACAGTTTTCCATACATACTTTAAATGAGAACAAGGTCTGTCGGAAGAATCACGTTCGACTTTTCCTGGTCTTGTCTATTTATTGGGCAACTTAGTAAAAAAGAGGCACAATTCTGTAAAAATCGTAACACAGTTATGGCACTTGTTTGTCGTGTTCCTCTTATGATAGTGAATACACGTGTAAAGTTTCTGTCAAGCAATTTCTGAGATATGAGCTTGCCGAAGAAGGTTAACGAAGACATGGACAAGATGGGAAAAACTTTTTGATAATAGGTTGCGGGGCTAACATTTACGTTCACGAAATGGAACATTTAAAGATCGACCTTTTGTCCAACTTATCGTATACAACAATGTTGTGCATTTCAAGTCAAAACATAAATGACGTGAGATGACGATACATATATTACACAATACACAATATTTAAATTGTCAACAGTACACACAATTGAGCCATCCCGAAGATGGTATGCATTTGACGATGAACATGGAATTTTTAATGAGGTTTAAGTTTCATACAGTTCCGTGGCCTTAGGATTATAATACCAGTTTCTAACAAAATGCTTTGCCCTCAACGAGAAAACAATGGGCGAAATAAACAAATTGGAATATATTTGGGAGCAGAGTTTATGAAGCCTTCGTGTCTCAAGTAATAGTGAAACGACAAAAAAACACACAAGCAGAACACATATCCTAAGGGTGATTAAACAATACTCACAACTTTCAAAGATTGAAGTAGTGGAACCACCAAATAGTATTCGAAATCGAAGGAAGAAAGCAAAAGTAGGTGAGAATGTATCACCGATATCTGTATATGAATATCGGTTTCAGCGATCTCTAATGAACGGAATGAATAAACAGTTCTGATTGCAAGCACGAGGAGACGTTTTACTTAAGGTCTCATTAAACAGTTACATGCCTTGAAAGTCACGAAGTAATTATTTTTCTTGAACACCATACAGTTTTAATATGGTTGATTGTTTTCACTCTAGATCTGACAAATGAAAATGAGTGGTACTTTAAAAAAAATATAGCAGGAACAAAGACAATGGACATTTGTGTATCTTTCAATGATCCACATATGTGCTGTTTTATAACTTTACTTTATGCTTTGCTCGATTGAAAGAATTCCTATTAGTCGAAAAACATTCCTTCAATTATTGACAATTCATGAACTTCTGTAGAATTAGAAAGTTATAAATGTTGTATTGGAATTGTATGCCAGTCAACACTCGTCTGCTGTCATTTATCAACGACACGGGCGCCATTAACTTTCTAATGTGGTAAAAAAGAAAATACGCGAGCTATCATTTTAAACTAGTGTGAGTGATAAATGGACGGGTATTGATGTTATTTCAAGAATTACAACACAGAACCGCGTTTGTATTTTGAAATAATGTAAAACACTACTTACAAATCGTATTAGTTGAAACACTAACTTGCAATTTAAAACAGGAATTTAAAATCAAGCGTTAATTTAAAAAGAAAAAAAGCAATATTAATACATTTTAATCCGCGTATGTGTAATATTGTTAGACAGTTTATGTGTAAAATGTATTTTAACATAACGTTAGGTTGTATTTTTTAAGAATTCTTATATAGAAGGTATTGTTGAATAGATTCAAAATCGCATTTGTTTTGTTTAAAAATCATGAATATCACAAATGATTTGCCGTACGTTCAATCAAATTTTTCTAATAAAGACGTCGATTACAATTCCTCTGACCATTACCAAATATACTACGAAGGGGATATTCTGAACCTGAAATCCGTGTGGTTGAGGGAACCACACGTCGTACCACTTTTAACTATTTACACTTGTGTCTTTCTGTTCGGCATCACCGGAAATGGCTTAGTTTTTGTTGCAATTATATGCAGCAAAAAGACGCGAAATGGGACGTTTTTGTCTATGCTTAGCCTGGCAGTGGCGGATTTATTGTTCGTTCTTGTGTGTGTGCCTATAGAAACAACGGGAATGTTGCTTGGGCACTGGGAGGTTGGATGGATATTGTGTAAATTATCTGGATTTGCGGAGATGTTGTCGGCGTCGGCATCAATATTGAACTTAACAACGATAAGTGTTGAAAGGTACTATATTTACCAATACAGTTTTATTTTTGTATTTATGTTTAGACCATGTAGTATGTACGTTATTAATGTATACATACATTTATGTAATTATTTTAATAATAGATATATGTTATTATTTTATTATTATTATTATTATTATTTTTGATGATTACGAAATATTATGCCATACTTTTATTTAACTCTTATGAAGCAATCAGGTTTATGTATCAACTAAACTGAAAAGGCCAATGAATAGCTGGATTATTACACAATGAAAACATGACTAATTGTTGAATGCAACAATATATAAGGGTCATTTAAACATTGCGTTAATTCAAGAAAATTAAATACATATTTACTGAGATACTGCACCATGGCATTGCAACTTTACTTGATTATATACAATGCTTTACTATACCACCATGTAATAACATTATTGGAATAACTTTACAATTGGACATATGAGAAATGAAAAAAGTACCCACTGAATCCATTTGTTTATGTATCGTAAGATTAAAAGACTTCTTCTTTCGTTTATATCTCGGTATAGTAGTATTGCTTTGATTAATGATTTAATTTAACAGGCATACGTGTGGTCGTTGGCGTTTCTAAAATTATGCAGTTGCAGAAAGCGAAGTTCGTTTGCAAAACGTTTTACCATGTTTCGATACTTTTACGTACACATATTATAATAAACAAGAGCTTTCGGAGAACAGTCATGATAGTACAGCTTGAATATTTGCTTTTTCATAGAACATCAAAGTATACACCTGACATCACAAAGAAGAGACAATTGTCTTTATAAAGGCGATCTTTAAGGAAATATCAGTGATATCCATGACCAAATTAGACAAAATAAACAACAAAGACGATTGTAAAAAATTGAAGTACAATGTATTGTTTTGAGAGATATTGGGTTGATAATAGAGATGGACAGAGCTACTCACTATGTTCCTGTGAATAATAGTGTTGTGAACATTTGTATAACGCGCTGTATTATACGTGACGTTGACGCGCTGTATTAGACGTGACGTTGACGCGCTGTATTGTACGTGACGTTGACGCGCTGTATTGGACGTGACAAACACAACACCTTTTAGTATACCACTCCCACATTTTGGTGCCGTGAACAAACCTCTTTGAAATAAGTACACAATAAATCTTATTTTCATGAGAGAGGCTCATCGCCAACTAGCAGAGCGACAAATTCAGAAAAATTCTCCAGAGTTGTCTTCAAAGGAAATCAACGTTATACTCGACGTACTTACAGAGAAGGCAGCAACAATCAAGCATCTGAAAGAAAATATTATATTCCAGAGAGATGTTGCTGATATTTAGACAGAGATCATCGACAGCGAGGAATATATGCTGGATCTCGAGGGGAAAATTCGTAAAGTACGACGAGAGTTCATTTCATAGGAAACCGCTCAGGTAACAATGTATATAGAGCTTATAGATACACCGGTTTCCCATGATATAAATGAGCAAAGTATTCAGAGACAAGTAAGTTTAGAGATGCAGCCGTCGGCAACATCCACAATGTCACAGCATCGGATTCCGAAACTGACCCTACCAACCTTCAACGATAACATTCTACTCTGGCAGACGTATTGGGATTCATTTGAATCACGTATCCTCGAAAACCCCATGTTACCTGATGTACAGAAGTTCAGCTACTTGAAGTCCGTTTAGGAGGACACCGCTGCCCGTGCCATAGACGGTTTCCCAATTACCAACGCTAACTACACAAAAACAGTGGATCTTCTACGTGAGCGCTTTGGTCAGCCGCAGAAGATTGTGAGTGCGTATATGCAGGCATTGTTGGAATTACCACGCCTTACTACAAACATCCATAGTTTACGTACCTTCTGCAATAATCTGTAATCATACATCAAGGGACAGGAATCCCTAGGACAGTGCAAGGACTCTTACGGTAATTTATAGTTCCGCTCATGTTCGAGAAACTTTCGGCGGAGATCAGTAGGAACATGACGCGCGACCATGGTGACAGCAACTGGCACCTACCCACCCCAAGAGAAGCACTGAAGAAGGAGATCAGCGTCATGGAAGCAGGACAATCAGTCGAGAGACCGGAAGTGCACGACGCCACCGCTTCATTCTTCGCTGGTTCCAGGTCCAAACCCAAGGTACCCAACAACAAGCAATCAAGTACGAACCACAGACCACAGAGCAAGGTATACCTGTTTTGCAACGGACCCCACCAACCCAACGAGTGTAGGAAGGTTACTTCAGTAACTTCTCGCGTTGAATGTGAATCTGAAACATTTTTGTTTTAATTGTCTCTGAAATCACCAGATTTCGTCTTGCCGCGCCAACTTCCATTGTCGCCATTGCCGACGGAAACACCACTTCAGCATTTTTGGCCGCCAATCCACACAATCTACGCCAGATACAAGAGTTGACTGTCGTCCTTGAATGCTGCTTTTCCTGTTCGAGTTTTATATCTATATTTACTACTACTACCTCCGAGTCCGTTACTTCCGATGTCACAGGTCAATCCGCCATATTGCATTCTACAACACAGCCGAGGCCGAACGTGATACTGAAGACTGCTATTGCCCAGGTATCAATATCAATATCAATAGTTTATTAGTGATACAGGCCACCGGCCAAAACACATAACATGTATACAATATATTTATCATAAATTTACAGGTGGTTTGGTTGTTATGCATAAATGTACAATTAACTAACAATACTGTCAATACAATACTATTACTATTATATAACAGTACATACTAAACATGAATGAATTGACTTCGTTTAACGAAAGCATAGTAAAAAAACATAGCTATATGTTATATAACACTTTCATTTGTACATGCCATGACAATATTAAACTTGTGTTTGTTAGGAAACTCATAGTACTTTTTAGGAATATATAACGATCTTAAATCATGATAGAATGGGCATATCAGTAGAAAGTGATATTCGTCTTCTATAACATTATTACAATGAAAACACAAACGTCTCTCTCTAGGCATACCTACATGCCGTCCTCTCTCTATGATTAGAGGTATGCTCCGACAGATGCTGTGCCGACGCCAACGAGAAAGAACCCAGATATCGTTCATAACTGAGTGTATGGTAGACATATTGCAACTAGAACGAACCGAACCGTCCATCGAACGACATTTTGAGCCACCACATAGAACGTGAGGCACATCGACACTGATACTGCTTACCTTTCCGCAGACAACGGAGAGAAGATTAAAATCAACGTCCTTGTGGTTCCTACAGTTGCTGTAACCCTGCGGAACCTGCAGCGTTCTGTGACGTCACTTCCATCTCTCCGTGGCTTGAAGCTCGCCCATCAAGCTACAGACGAAGTCATTTGAGATTTATCTACTTGTCGGTGCCGATAAATACTGGGAAATTGTTCAGAACCATGTCATTAGAGGCGACGGATCCACAGCAAAGTCAAAGATTGTCTACCTCCTTTCCGGCCCACTTCCGGTGACCTCCCATCACTCATCAATGAACTGCATCATGAAAATTATCTCATTACCACAAGAGACGTGTGTCATAGAGAGATTTTGGAAACTGGAGTCACTGGGAATCAACCCCACAACATAAGAGAGTTCTATTTTCGGTTTCCTGCAGAAGTACCAAGAGACGTCCATTGCATTCAAAGACGGTCGATATTCAGCCAAGTTACCATGGAGACAGGATCATCCACCTTTACATGACAATTACAACATCATTGCTGATCAGGTGAAGAGAGGGTTTATAGAGAAGGTTCAGGATGACCCTACTCAGAGCGTTCACTACATACCACATCATGGCGTGAAGAAAGACTTTGCAAGGATACCGATTCGTATAGTGGACGACTGCAGCTGCCGCCAGGCACGT
This sequence comes from Cyrtodaria siliqua, assembly GCA_037043455.1. NCBI lineage: Eukaryota > Metazoa > Mollusca > Bivalvia > Adapedonta > Hiatellidae > Cyrtodaria > Cyrtodaria siliqua. Next base: position 34,523 of record JAWPHD010017457.1, on the reverse strand, counting down.
GATTTGCCAAATTTGAACGATTGTTCACATCACGCAAGACCATATTGCTTATTAGTCAAAGCACTCTTCAACAATGCATCAATTAGTAATTAATTAACAATGTTATATAGCCTGCATTTGTATCGACACAATATACATTTTCTCTGTTATTCCTACAATTATTAAACCATATTTCTTATTTCATATGTTTTAATCATATGTTAGTGCAGACATTAAATCGTTGATCTTCAATCTCAGTTATAAATAACTGTATGTGCAAATTATTATCATATTATTCTATGAATTAGCAATAGTAGTAATTGGATAAAGGAAAACAATGGTCAATATATGTTGTATACATTATTCATTAGTAATTATGAATGATGTAAATACTATTTTCGAACAATAATAAGCAACATCGCCTTAGCAATGTTAGTAAAATATATATACTTTAATCACAAATCATGTATTGTGTTTATAATAAGCATTTATAGTTCATATGCTGATGATGTAATCATTTACAGTTCATACTTTAAAATAGGCTACATTATGTATATGTCCGAAATACTTAATGCCATTAATATTTCATTTTCAAGTTCTAGATTATGTCTGTAACCACTAGTCATTACATTTAAATATACATTGCGTTTTTTTTCTATAGGTGTATATATTCATCATCATTTCAAATAACTATTATATAAGACTATCGTCCAGAATTAAAATGTGATTTCTTTTCAACGTATGTTTTGATGTTAGAAGCGACATATATAATATTGTAGCCCAACTCACCCATAAGAGAGAGAGAGAGAGAGAGAGAGAGAGAGAGAGAGAGAGGAAGAGAGAGAGTGCACTTATTCGTGTTTATTTGATAGCAATTAAATACCATTAAATTCAATATGAGATATCACTAATAAAATTAAGTACTCATTAAATGTGCAACATGATGTGTCATTACAATTTGTTTGAATGAAATTGTAAGCATGATATCTTGGCGTTACGCTCTGTGTAATAAATATATCGGTAAAATTTAAATTCAACATAATATAGCACATTTAAGCATTCATTACATTTGCAACATGATGTATTGTTACATTTAATTGCAATTAAATTTAATATGAGATATCACTACATTTAAGTATCATTATATGTGCAATGTGATGTGTCATTACATTTAATTTGAATTAATATATATCATTAAATTGTAAGTTTGATATTTTATAGAATTATTTTTTTGTAGATGAAATATCGTTACATTTAATTGCAATTGAATTCCACCAATTTCAGTATGAAATACCACCGCCAGATTTAAGCTATCATTAAATGTGCATCATGATGTATTGTTACCTTTAATTGCGATTAAATGCACTTAAATTCCAAATACAAGTTGCAAACTTTTATTCTACTTTTAAGTGTAATTAAATTCCAATTAAATTCCACACGTGTAATTTAATGACATTTCAGCAAATTTCAGTTTTGATTAAATCCCTTATTTCATGCAGTGGTAACATGAGAGAATGAAATGGTTGGAGCGGGGACGGTAATAACTTAATGGAGCAGATATACTTTATATACTCAGTTATATAAAATATATTTCTTGCATCAATCATAAGGTTATCCGCGTTTAGCATGGGTTATGAAAAGAAATATAAAACGATCGGACAGAGAAAGTAGCATTCAAGGAGGACAGTCAACCACAAAACACAGAAACAAACATGCAAACAGGCAAACAAGAAGGCAAAAGGAATAATAAAAGCAAACGACATCACAAACACAAAAGGGTTGACAATAGGGCTACCGCCTTGGAACGGTCAGTGGCAAAGTAGGCCACTGGGGGTTTAAACCGATCCTAGGGTACACCAAACCTCACACTTACCCTACTGTTGTCCCCTTAAAACAGGTCAGTGTAAATAAAGAAATCCCCGCCATGATCTAATATCTAACCAACAAGGCAGCATCAATAGGCAATATAAGCAAAACACAAATATGCTCGTGTAAATATAATACAAAAAAAAACAATAGCCTAGAAAGCCACAATGAAGGTATTCATTGACTTGGCAGAAGCCAGAGCAATAAGAGAATAAACCATTAAGGGCACGACAAGAAAGATCATAGACAAACATCAAACGCCACCGTCCCAATGGGATTTAGGTAGGCGTCATCATAGGGTCCACAGCCTCTCCTGTCATCGTACAATTAAAGAGGAAAGCATAGTGGCGATCTGTAAAAGGGTCCACCACCAAGCATGCAGTACGTTGCAAAATGATAGGGTCATAACCTCTTTTGATAAAGTTTAACAAAGATAGTATGAAAGTGATCATGACCAAGAATCTTACGAAGTTTATAAATCACATCACCATAGAAGTCAGGTTGTGATAGTCCTTGTCGCAGAAGAGTCCTTAAATTACTTTTATATTTGGAAAGAAGATCAGGGTTACGATAATAAAACTTTGCAAAGGTTTTAAGAAGTTTATGGTTGAGTAGCTTTTTAGTTATACAAATATTACGAATATTAAAGTCCTCAACTCGAGTACAAGCTCTTGAAAAACGAATAAGTTGAGACACATACACATCATAAGAAGTTGCTATGGGAACATCCCCATCCAAGTGGGGGTAATTAACAATGTCAAAATTAAAATCATCTCTCTTGTCATAGATTTTGCTAATTATTTCACCATTTTCAATCGACAGATCTAAATCAAGAAAAGAAGCGTTATTATCAGATATATTTGCTTTATTAAGCTGAAGTTCTTTAGGATAAATATTATCAACCATAGTTGGAAAGAAAGGGTTGTCTATGTTCAGTATGTAATCCAGATACCAAGAGGTGTCATTAAAAGCTTCAATAACATCTGCCTGGGTATCTGGTGAAAGACTCAACATGAAATCTCATTCATAGCAAAATAAAAACAAATCTGCGACAAGTGGTGCACAGTTCGTACCCATAGGGATACCAACAATTTGTTTATAAACGTTGGTACCATACCTGACGAAAATATTATCTAATAGTAAGATGAGTGCTTTACAAACTTCATAGCAAGTCCACATAGTATAGTTGTCTAAACTGCCGTTAGTAAAAAACGCTTTAATATTATTACATGCCAAAAATATAGTATTTTCTCTAGCGAATGCTTTTTGAATAAGAGAAATTAGCTTGTCTTTAATAAGGTGATGTGGTAAGGTTGTATATACTGTAGAGAAGTCATAAGTGCTTATTGATGAAACTTGACCTTTATTGAAAATTTTATCCAGAACGTCTCCTGAATTTTTTATAGACCAAAATAAATTTATCCCAGAGTTTTCATAAGTTTTATCACAATATAGTTTAACGTGATCTTTAACGGCAGTAAGACAAGAAGTTAAACAATTGGAGATGTTTGTTGTGTTGCAGGCACTAGAATTAGAAATAAAGCGAGCCTTATACGGATTTGTATGTTATTTAGGAATCCAGTACATGCTAGGCAGTTCATTTTGCTTATCGTTTACACCAGCCTTGAAAGTAGTGCACCGAGTGATATGTGTGGAAACAACATTATCGTTAGTAGAATTAACTGGAGTATAAAACAAATTTATTATGGAATTCCTGAATTCCCGATTTTAAATTACTAAAGGAAAACCTAGGTCTCGCAGGAAGTAAAGAGGGGTTAACATTATAAAAGTTAATATGCGTGTATCTATAATTTTAAGAATTGACCTTTTCCAAGTAGAAAGCGAGTTTGGGTCCGCATGTTCTCTACGACACCATTTTATACTAAAATCTGCAATGGAGTGGGCGATCTGGGCACGACAGGCATTAAAATCAATAGTTGAAGGTAATCTATATTTAGGACCTTTCGAAAACAAATGCCGAATACGTTTATCAACAATATCAAAAGCCTGATTCATCTAGGGATATTCCAACCCGTTGTATGACTGTTTTTATCGGAACCTCGGCAGAACCTCGGTTCCGATAAAAACAGTTATACCTCATGTTCGAAATCCCTCATAATCATCGGATACCAATGACAGTTCAATAATACAACTGATTGTAAAAAAACCATATATGGTGACACCTGCTACTTGTGGATTAAAACAGAAAATATATATATATAATATGAATGAGCCCTCTCTGCTCAAACAAAAGCACACACATTCAGCTGAACCTCCTCCACCACTTACGACCATTGAAATGTAGAAGCATGTAAATTGCACTTTTATTGTCTAGTGTGTGTGCGGATATAGCTTGGCGGGGCTTCTTTATTTACACCGTCCCGTGCTGTTTTGGATGACAATAAGTTAAGCGCGAGGTTTGGTGACACTATAGAACTGGTTTAAACCTTCCGTTTACCTTCTGTCAGCGATCGTACCCAGGTGGTACGCTATTGTCAACCCTTTTATATTTGTGTTGTCCTTCTTTTTTATCCTTGTACTGGTTTCTTTCGTATGCGTGTTTTAGTTGACTGTGTTCTGTGAATACTACATTTCCTGTTTGACTCTTGTTTGTGTTTGTTGCTTCCAAGGTATCCGCTTTTCAATATTTAGTGACATTCACACTATCGTTTGTTTAGTGCTATGTAGCGGCCGTAAAATATTGCCCCGACTACAAATAAGTAGTGTTATTATTTACTGGTCCATTGGCATCATCAACCTGTTTCATTGTCCTTGCGATTTATGCATGAGCTTAATATATACTGAGCAAAAATAGAAACGTACCCAACTTCAACTATAGATTTAGACACAATGAAATTATATTTTATTGAATCTTATATGCCAATACCTTTGTTAAAAGCCAGCACTGTCATGAAAACAATTTTCTTTGAATCAAACTTGTGGGCAAATTTATTCCCCTTGATTTGGTTTAATCAACATTTCCGGGTCTTGTGGTTAAAACTTTGAGTTAACACAGTTGTTTTATATTGAAATAAACAGAGAATGACATCATCACCACAAAAACAGAGAAAAGACGCTGACATTTTCACTATTTTTTGCGCAATACAACTTTCAAGAACGAATATTTCAGATTACCTCCCTTTATAATAAAAATATAGTGATTTCGCAATTTGAATAAAACATGTGTAAGCAGCAACAGACAAACTTTGGATTTTGATGATTATTAATATTGATCAGAATGACTGAGTGATAAGTATAAAATGATGAAATTATATCTAGATTGGTGTACAAAGAGTAACAAAGTCAACCCTATGCTAATCACAGCTTAAAAAGGGGACGTTTCTATTTGTGCTGAGTATATCATTATTATAACATATTCACACAGGTTAGACAAACCTAAACAGGAAAACGACTTCTTTAAATTATACTAAATTGACGTGTAACATCATGAAACTTATCATGCATAATTCTAACGCTTTTTGTTAGTTTGCTCAACCATATATTTGTGAAAGAAACAAATGGTATACGTATCGTTTTTAATAAATAAATCTCAAAGCTTCGACGTGTTTTTGCCAACATGGAAATTGTTGTTTTTTTAAGTTGGCGTTTGTTGACCATAGTGATAACTGAATATTCATCCTTCTGATATAAAACTCGAACACAACTTTTAGCATTAATTAAAAGACCACAATCAACCAAAGAAATATAAAAAGATCGGACAGGGAAAGTAGCGATCAAGGAGGACAGTCAACCACAAAACACAGAAACAAACACGCAAACAGACAAACAAGAAGGCAAAAGTAATAATGAATACAAACGACATCACAAACACAACAGGGTTGACAATAGGGCTACCGCCTTGGAACAGTCAGTGGCAAAGTAGGTCACTGGGGGTTTAAACCGGTTCTAGGGTGCACCAAACCTCACACCTACCCTACTGTCATCCCAATAAAACAGGACAGTATAAATAAAGAAATCCCCGCCATGATCTAATCTCTAACCAACAAGGCAGCATCAATAGGCAATATAAGTAAAACACAAATATGCTCGTGTAAATATAATACAAAAACACAATAGCATAGAAAGCCACAATGAAGGTACTCAATGACTTGCCAGATCAACAAGGGAATAAACCATTAAAGGGACACACGGCAATCTTTATTTTTAAAAACTCACGGCGTCCCGCTAGTTTTTCTGCATAACTTGCATTTGTCCAATCATTAATATTAATTATAAGAGTAGTATTAAGCAGTTTGTTTTTGCATATTATTAATTTTGATATTATTGCACCAATAATATATTGAAACGTATAGTATAATAAGACGAAATAAAGAATACTTAAAATTGAAATTATTTAAATGTAACCAGATTAAAAGTAAAAACGTGTGTGTGTGTGTAATTCTAAGGTTTATAGTCCGTCCGCCAACGAACACGTCAGGGTAGAAGTAAAAACGATACTGTATATATATATCGAGACACCCATTTCAAACAGTATAAGATTGCCATGTGTCCCTTTAAGGGCACGACAAGAAAGATCATAGACAAACATCAAACGCCACCGTCCTAATCGGATTTAGGTAGGCGTCATCATAGGGTCTACAGCCTGTGATAGGGTGCAAAATGATAGGGTCATAACAGACATTGAAAAAACAAACAATTACACAAAACAATGAGAGGCAAGATATGTGACACCATAAAATGGTTGAAAATAGGGCTACCGCCATGGGACTGCCAGTGGCTAAGACACCACTGAGTGTTTAATCCATGTTCTAGGATGAACCACAACCTTACTCTATTGTTATTACAATATATCTGGACAGTGTAAATTAAGAAATAACCGCCTGGCTTTATCCGTTATTAACCTAGGCAACTTTAACTGGCAATATAACATACAACTGATCATGTATATATGACTATAAAAACACTCGAAAGTAAAAAAACTGATACTCAGTGACTTGTCAGCTTGGAGCCAGAGCAAGATGAACATAAGTCATTAAGGAAACGACAAGACACGTTTGGAGACAAACATCAAACTTCACTGTCCATTCAGTATTTAAGTATGCTTTATTATGCAATATGTCCGGTCGATTTACATTAAAACAAAAGTAAGCATTGTTTAAGCAGTGGCAAACTATAAATAAGCTAACAACTAAACATGCAGTGCTTCTAAAATAGCATGTAAAGCAGTTATTGTTTGCGTTTTATTCACGTTTCAAAGGGACTGTATGGCCCGCGTATAAGTTAAAAGTGTGGATGTCAGGCCAAAATTAATGTAAATCCATTTCTGTACTTCATATAAATTTTGCATGTGTTCCTAACAGAGGCTCATGTTAAATATATTGTATTTATTGTTTATACAGATGTCTGGTCTGGCAAACGTCTCTGCGTACTTGCAATCAGAACTGTTATTCCTTCCGATCTTAGGAGATCGCTGAACCCAATATTTACAGATATCGGTGGTGCATTCTCAAATACTTTTGTTTTCTTACTTGAATTTCGAATATGTAGTTCAACTACTCCAGTCTTTAAAGTGTCTGAGTATTGCTTAATCATCCTTATGATATGTTGCCTGCTTTTTAATTTAGTATTTTGGCTGTTACCTGCGCTAGAGAGGCTTCATAACCCCTGCTCCTTCATGTTATTAAATTATATTTTGTATATTTCGCCCATTGTTTTCTCGTTAAGGGCAAAGCGTTTTGTTTTAAATTTGGACCGTACGCCGCTGGCCATGGAATGGTGAGAACATACATCATAGATCTTAGAAGGTTTCATGTTCACCGTCATATGCATACCATCTTCGGGATGCCTCACATTTCTGTGCTATTGACTTTTTAAATATTGTGTTCTGCTCAACCCGGAGCTAGAGGGCGTGAACGGTAGATAGCATATTTCACTACCGTTCATGAAGCCGAGACTGCAGTATATTTGTGTATTTATCATGTTCGACGATTCCAAATGTCTGCTTTCATTCTTTTTGTATGACAACGTGATGACTTGGTGATTTAGGAGTATACAAACTATTGTGATATATCAGAGTATATGTTATAGGCTAAACGTATAAATGAGGTATAAGCATATAACATATATCAAACTCCTAAACTAATCATGCTAATTGCATCGCATTATATATTACAATAACTCAATTTATTTAGCAAATGCTTGATGACCATGCCGGGTTTTACCATAGTATATAAAATCTTCAAATTATTGATCAATACATAAACATTTAATTTGCTAAACTGACATCCACTACTAGCATGCTTATTCTATAGTGTGCATGTTTCAAAATGTTTATTGTACCTTTAATCTAACACCCGTCCTGGGTGTGTAGTTTTCGTATGTGATTAATTAAATTACCCATCGACCAACGATTCTAGGCACTTCCTGTTCACCGTTTATCCATATTATCTTCTTTAAAGAACACAACCACAAACAGAAACAACGACAAATTCAAAGATAAATAAAAGGCCAAATACGACATCACAAACACAAAAGGGTTGACAATAGGGCTACCGCCTTGGCATAAGTCATAGAAAAGCTAAAGGAACGAGCCTTGCACGTGTAAGGGAATTAAAATTACTTAGGCATTTGTACATATTCTCGGGTCAAAGACATACCGACAGAGTCGATCCTACAGAGACTAGCTGAGACACATGTTAAGGTACTCGCTATTGAAATTTAATTAACATCGATAATGTAAAACGCTGAATGGCAACGTATAGCCAAAGACGACAATTAGAAAAGTGCTTTGACGCTTATCACCTCATATCAGATATGAAATGAACTGATTGACTCCATCTGTATCCTTGAAACACGACATTACAAAATGAGGACTAACTGAAATTGGAACAGAGAGCATTCATTATACACGTAGAAGCAAAGCTGTACACATACATATTCAAAACTAACCAAAGCAACATAAAGAATAAGCAGAGCTAAAATACAGCAAAACACTAAACCAAATTTCTAAGTACCTACCTAAGAATATGTCAATAATATTCTGATTGTTTTATGTATTTTGAGCTTCATTATAGATACGGTTAAACTGCAAAATAACAAGCGTAAATCGTCTGCTCTGATTGCATGAACATATTTTAAATCTTTTAAGTCAATGTGTTTTCTTAGAAATAAGTTATAACACTTATACAACTGGGTATATAGGATTGAATTAAGTACTTCGAATTAGTGTAACTTTCGATGTTCCTAATTCTAAAATATGCCAGTTAAAATTATTTTGACATCATGTTTTACTAGCATTACCACTACAAATGCGTTTGCAAAGGAAATTTTCGAAATATTTAATGTTGACGCTGAATTACAGTTACTTTATTTTCTAACAATATTCAATTTAAAGAGAGGTAATTTAAAATTATCCATATTTCATTTTTTTATAGACGGAGAAACTGCGATAAATTGGTCAATTATTTATGTTTTTTTATTATTATTTCATACCAATTTTAAGAATTTAATATCTTTAAGCGATCTTTGACTCATGTTTTGTGTTTTATCAGCACATTTCATATTTTCATATAAAGGGAGGGTAACTCTCAAAAGATGTAATAATTTAAACAAAAAATAAATGTTTTACAAACTATGGGTCAAAACAAAATACTTATCACATATCTATTCTAAAATATATTTAAAATAAGAAAATTAGTAAAGATACAAAAGTGTGTAATTGCGAATTTTGTTCAGTATATAACCTTATTATCAGCAAATAAGAACCGCTAGCACAGCAGGTGCTTTGGCAACTCAACTCGTCCCGCTCCAGGAGCAAACCAGACACTGGAACTGATTGTAATATAATGCATTACGAACAACGAGGCATCGAGTTCCAAAGTGTTGCAGCCCCGTAACGGAACGAGTTGATGCCTTTGCGTTATTGATTCTCTGCAAACACTAAAATAACTTGCCTCAGACTATCTCTCAATGACTGTAATCGCTCCAAAGGGCAGCCTGACTAAAGTGTTAGTATACCTAAAATAATAAGAGTTATTAATTCTTGAAGCTATAATGGACTTCGATTATTTAGAATGTAAAAAGTTCAAATTTCCATGGTTCATATTCTTCTGATTTTCTATATAGCTGATGTTGACTTGCTTAATAAGGAATCATAATTAGATGTATAATCACTGTCTCCATACTTTAGCACGTCCGTCAGGCATATCCAAGCAGAAACGAGATTCGTCTGTAAACAGAACACTCTGCCATTGACGTTGTGTCCATCGTGAATGTTGACGACACCAAACAACACGATTTCTACGGCGTTCGGGTGTCAACATGTTACCTCTATAAGCGTTATGGCTATGGAGTCCACATTTGTGAGATTCCGCAGTTGTGAGAGCAATACATGACGATCCTGTTGAGGTGACGTGATTCTAGGACGTCCAGAACGTTGTCTGTCGCTCACTGAACCTGTTACATTGTTCCGTTCAACTAGCTGTTGAATTGTTATGTGTGTGCAGTTCATTCGACGTGCCACCTCCCGATATGACATACCCCCTTCAGTCATGCCCACTGCTTGATTACGTTGAGCGTCATTTAAACTTCCCATTTTTATGAAATATTGAAAACAAACTATGTCGTTTTTCTTTATTATCCTTGCAATATACACTAAAACACTAAGAACATTGCAACGTGCTATATAGCTAGAGGTAATCCAAATAAGCCCCATTGTGCACGTGCGCTCCGTGCGAGTTGACAAAGCCTTAAAATCAGTGCATATTAAAACATGTTTGTAAATGTTGTATCTAATATAATAAGACGAACAATTGTGATTATTGGTTCCCATGGTATTTGTATATCAATATTTAGAAGTGGATACTTTTTTATGACGGCGAGTATATTAAACACTGAAATCAACGAATGCAATTGTTCAGGCAAATAACGAAACAAAATAACATTCAATTTGCAATTAATATAAAAGTCGACATAAAAGGAGTCTCATCAGTTATTCTTAATTCCGTAGTGTACGTATACTATATCGTTACCAAGGCAACTGTCACCGTGTAATTAGTGTATATAAGCGTACACATGTTATTCGTCGAAGTACATTGGTAGCGGAATGGATATAATGTTGAACAGTTTCGCGTTCCAAATCACAGATCAACAAAATTGCATCCCGTTTAAACACCATGTAAATTAGAAGTTTTGAAAATATCGCGAAGTAATTCAAGGTCTAAAATGAGAATCTAAAGAAATAGAAAATCGAATATAGGATAATTGGTAGGTAGTCTGAAATCTCGATAAGTCGTATGCGTTCTAGGTCCTTTGTCTAAATCGCGGGAGATTGTAGCGACTTTTTAATGAAGAAATATTATAAATCTATATTTAGACACTCCATGTTGAATTGTCATGTGCTGTAATAGGGTTGTTATATACGGAGTTAAATAACAAGGAACGGCATGCGATTGTTGTGTTTGAAATTCATTCACATGTTCATATTTGGTGGTGAAATCGACTGGAGACTTTTAAGTTATTTTGTTACGACGCCTTAATCGTTGAATAGTTCTTGTCTCTCGTTATACATTCAGAGACTAAAAGGGTGTTTCACTGAACACTTGTGTCGCCTGCCGTGTACTTTTTAAGTTATGGCAAGTTATGAGCTTGATTAGGTTGAAGGTAAAGGTTTTATGAAAGGGGGCATAACTGTGCCAACATGAAAGTCAGAGTTATAGGACATGAGTAACAACATTCCTCATGTTAAGATGAAGATGTGTGAAGTTCAATGAACACAAGTCACATGCTTTAGTTATGACCGAGGTCAGTTTGCAGGTTAAAGTGCGACGGACGGACGAGGACGGACGAAGATAGAGGACGGACGACAGACGACGGACAAAGTGATCCCTAAGTGTCTGCCATACTACGCAGGCGACACAAAACGAGAAAACTGCAAATAATTTTATTCAGGATTTTGATTTCAGTAGAAATCGTTTAGAATAAGACTTAATTATGTGAAAGCAGTTATTGTTTGCGTTTTATTAAACACGTGTTAAAGGGTATGTATGCTATTCCTCATGGAATTGTTCATGAAATGAAAAGGGCGTGATGAGAATAAAAGAAGGTGTAAAATTTGAACCGGCAATATAGCTTTCACAGAATACAGTCAACCAAAAGCAATAAAACAAGTTAAAGTATTTTATATTTATACAGTCTTCAAATTCCCAATGGTTTAAATTTCTAATTACAAAAGGTTGTCATTACATATGCTTTGCCTGTGTGAGTTGTATTTGGAGTGGATACACTCATGTACAACTGGTGAAACATGTTTTGTTAAGCAATCCATCAACAGCCGTTAATGTCTTCACAATTTCAGACACATAATTAATTATACATCCCACATCTTCTCAAGACTGGGTAAAACTGAACGTTAAAGCGTCGAAAAATATCGTCTCTATTTACTTCAGTTTAATATAATTGCAATAAACGTTCATAGTACAAAGGATATTACAAAAAAAAAGATTGATTGCTTTTCAATGCGCTATCCTATCTATCACTGTGATGGTTAACTGCTATATCAAATGCGAATAATAAAACTGTTTTTCCCAGATGGATAGATTCATATAGATAAACAATGTTTTTCAGAGACAAATCACGTCTATACCATTTTAAATGTTTGTAAGTAATTGCATTCAGTATGATAAATACATGATTAGCTAAGTCTGGTGATATTGTATTATTCATTAACAGGAGATGACATACTCATACATGGTGCCCGGATAGCGAAATTGGTATAGCCTCAACAGCGCGATACTTGTTTAATTCAACATATCGGTGTTGAAATTAAAGGGGTACGGTGGTCATCCTTTCGGATACTTGTATTTTCCTTGGTAGTAGGCGGACCATCAGCAATAAAAACGCTTATCTTTTGAAGGATGATGGCGTTTTTCAGTTGAAATGTTTCATTGATACCCTGATAATTATTGGAGTGTCCCGAACACCATAGGGCCAGATGGCATTGCCATTTAGGCCATTAAAGGTCATAAAGTAGGTCAAAGTTAACCAAATGCAAAAAAAGTAAAATTTAGTGTCCGCTGAATACCTTGAGTAATTTTAATCCGAATCTAACCAAACTTGGATACAATACTTATGGACAAAATATCTCGGTTAAAGTCTCACTAGTGAATTAATCAACACTTTATAATTATATGGAAACCGTCACTTGTGAACCACTGCAAACATACTGTAAAATTTCCCTTGACCTCAATCTGCAAACCTTCCTCTGAAGCTCAGAATATCCACAAAAAATCAAAAGTTGACCAGATTAATTATTTTTAAATTGCAGTCTTTTTCAGCACCCTTCTAAACTAGCTACACTTCACTTTAATTCAACTGCATTCCTACCCATTTTTAAATTTTCATATCATTCTCGAAAATCACCCAGTGGCATCCAAACTTGGCAGAAGTCATGAACATGTTCCAATCTTGTCACCTGAAGACAGAAATAGGAGAACGGTGGCACATTTCCAAGTTGATAGCAAACCGATTAACACAGCCCTATTTTTTTTACGGTGTAGAAATCTTCTTACCGTCATGGCCAAGGGAGGTAACTCTGTAGTGAGACCTTAAGTTCGACAACCAACCGGATTGAACAAGTATCCCTGGAGGTATTGCCCCTAAAATTGTGAAAATTTTTGAAACTGACGACATGCTTCTCCATAACTTGAGTAATTTTAAGTACAAGTTGGCAAACAATGCTTATGAACAAAATATCTCCATCGAGCTCAATAACTAGCCAGTTCGCACTGATAAACATAGTGTTTTCTCCCCTTTATAGGCACATTTCTTTGACAAAGACGATTCTTGGCTGAATAACTTTAATGATTGTAATTGTTATTTGACCTAATTTCGATATAATGCTAATGGCTAAAATATTTCGGTCAAGTGTGTTATGTAGCCAGATCGCACTAGTAAGCCTGGAGTTATCTGCCCTGTGATAACCAGCCAGATCGCTCCAGTAAACCCGAAGTTATCTCCCTTCTTTAGAGAGAGTTGTCAAAATTGACAATGTTTCCTCGTTAACTTGAATATTTATGATTTAAAATAAACCAAACATGGGTACAATGCTCATGGCCAAAATAGTTCAGTCGAGTTCGATAATCAACCAGATCACTTCATTAGTAATGGAGTTATTTCTTCTTAATTGGTGAAATTTGTTGAAATATACACTGTTAGTTCAATAACTTGAGTAATTATAACCCAAATTTAAGTCCTTCAATAACTTGAGCAATTTTTATCTACATGTAAGTAACTCTCCAATCATTCTCTTATTAAGGCGTATAGTCTAACAATATTCCACTCTTGTTTTCAATATCCACCCGTACGTAATTCAGTGTGGTACGTATTGCATGTGATTTATGCATACAACTTTAATAATTAACCCAAGGAGGATACTGTCATCTATATTTAATTAGTAATTAATTGCTGACATATAGTTCATATGTCAGTCTATCCTTCGGTATTTTATATCCATCGTCTGTCTGATCATAACTGAAAAAGGGAAACTGCCTGGGGACGTTAACATCAATGCTTGCGCTTGACTAAACATATACGGCCACTATACACACTACACAAAATGGGGTCTCGAATATTTGTCAGCAATGAAAGTGACAGCTCAAGAGCGTTTGTTAAAATGATCACTTCAGCCAGGTTCCAATAAACCAGGCAACAAAATAGGTCAACCGAATGTGCAAGCCATTAATGGTATCAACGGCATTACAAGAACTTGTTGTGAGCTATATGTGCAACAATGATCATAAGGGTACATAAGAAGTGCTGTCTGAGAACAGTGCAGCTCGCCATTTCCATTCTTCAGAGAAAAACACGTTATACACATGACTTACCATCAGAAAAACACGTTATATACCTGACTTACCATCATAAAAACACGTTATACACCTGACTTACCATCAGAAAAACACGTTATACACCTGACTAACCATCAGAAAAACAAGGCATTGCTCTTTATACGAATTATCAGAAATATATCCGTCAACAATAAAAACGAATGAGATAGAGGACATTATAAGAAAAACAAGAATGGGACGTGTAAAATGTGTGTGTGTGGTGGCGGGTGCTAATGAGGGGTTAAAGAGTGTATGTGATGACTATTATATGTAAAGGTATGTGTTGTGTACCCTTCTTAAACAATAAACATAAAATAAGATTATAATGAAAAGTAGGCACACTGTATTGTTTGGAGTGGGTGTGTGTTTGTGTGTGTGTGGGTGTGGGGGGATAACAGAAATGGGCAAAGCTATGTACTATGTGCCTACATTATCAAACACATATACAACTATACTATACATGATACAGGTATTGGAAAAGCCACAAAGGAGAAATTACTCAAATAATATTGTATGATCATAGTTTCCTCTGCATAGATTTAAAAGATAAAGTGATCACAATTTAAAAATAACATTTAAAAACTGAAAGACGTGTCATTGTATTTCCCGCCGATCAACTATTCTTATAAATTTCCGCAGACCAACTGTTCTTGCCTTTTCCGCAGACCAGTTAATCTTCGCACAAACACGTGTATTTAGCAAATATTCTTTCTTTATCGATTCTGTTCTTATTGCTAATGTATTGTATGCTCATGTAATCATGATGCTACAAATGCTAAGCAGTTTATGATGAGGTAATATCAAGGGAAAAAATAAATAACTATGTATGTTATATGTTATTTAACTTGATATTAAATTGAAATATACTTCATTTAGTATAAAACTCATAACACCTTTTGAAGTTAGAAAGTTGATTGATAAACTTGATAGTAACAAATCAACAGGTATAGACGGTGTTGGTCCTAGAATTTTAAAATATTGTGGTGATTACATAACATCCTCCATAGCTTCAATCATAAATAACAGCATACAAACGGGAGTGTTCCCTGATACTTTTAAGGAGGCTTGTGTGATTCCTATACACAAAAATGGAAATAAAGACGACCCATGTAATTATCGTCCAATTTCAATCTTACCAACAATTTCAAAAATATTTGAGCGTCATATAGCCATTCAAATACTATTCTATTTCAAGACGTATAATGTTATTCACGAGACTCAGTCAGCTTTCAGACAATATCATTCATGTCATACTGCTCTGACACGGTTAATAGAAGCATGGTTAAAAGATATAGACTCAGGTAAATTAATTGGAGCTGTATTTCTTGATCTAAGAAAGGCATTCGATCTTGTAGACCATAGAATATTGATACACAAATTGAAACTTTACCATTTTTCAGACAATACCGTTAAACTATTTGATTCATATCTTTCGAATAGAAAACAATTGATAAAGGTTAAAACTTTAAAATCCGAGATGCTTAAAGTTACTTCAGGTGTTCCTCAGGGATCAATACTAGGTCCATTGCTATTTCTATTGTACATAAATGACATTGCATTCGCATCTACCTCTGGAAATGCAGATATTTATGCAGATGATACTACAGTATACGAATCTGATTATAATATTTTGGATGTACAAAATAGACTTCAAGATCGTTTGAATATTATAAATAAGTTGTGTATTTTGAATAATATGTCATTACATCCAGCGAAAACTAAATGCATGGTCATAGGAACTAATCACAAGCTCAAACATGTGGATATATTGAAATTTACTGTTGATAGTTTATGTATAGAAAATGTCGCAGTTCAAAAGGTCCTTGGAGTTTATGTTGACAGAACTTTGTCTTGGAATGTACAAATAGCCAAAATGTGTTCCAAACTCAATTCTAAAATTGCCTTATTGAAACGTATATCTTACTATTTAACATATGATATGAAAATTATGTTTTATAATGCCTATATTATGTCTACATTTGATTATTGCTGTACTGTATGGGGTAAAAGCAAAAAAATAGAAGATAAAATACATAACATTAAAAAAAGAGCAGCTAGAATAATATTAAACAAACCTTTTCGAACTAATTCTAAGGATATGTTATTGAACTTCAGTGGCTTTCTTTTCATAACAGATGTCATTATCATACTGGTGTGTTGATATATAAATCAATAAACAACCTAGCTCCTAATTACATATCACAACTTTTGACATTCTCATGTAATAATAGGTATAATCTCAGATCAGCTACACGAAATGATCTTGTTACACAAACACCTTTAGCGACTTTGGTCGACACGTTTGGAACAATATACCGGTCGACATACGTTCTCTCCCTACTATCCAGTCATTTAAATATTATTATAAAATATTAATTGCAAAATGCACATTAACATGAATGATATTATTATTATTATTATTATTTTTTTATTTTTTTTTTTGCTTGGATATATATGTACATTATGTAAGACTTATTAGATTTCTTCTATATTCAAATATAACTGAGTGTTTGTCTAAGATTGAATGTTTTTATTGTTAGTGTATTTGTTAAAAGCACTAAATGTTTGTTAATTCATGTACAGAAGGCCGCATTGAACATATGATGTGTATATCTTGATAGTATGTCATAATATGTTAACCTTCTTTAAATAAAGAATTTATTATTATTATTATTATTATTATTATTAATAGGCATTTTCAGTAAAATCAATACTTTGAATACATTATCAGCATGCCGATATATGACGATTTCGTCAAACATGTTTTTTCAAATTAAATTTTAAATCAAATTATTCCTGGCATGAAACTACTTAGCTTTACTTTTTCATATTATAACGTAACATACTATAACATGATTTATGTTCAACAGTACTTGCGGTGCTTTGATTTGTTTTCTGTTTATTAATCATAAATACAGTTTTTGATAGATATTGTTCCAGATGTATAACCAATCTGCTAAACATGTCGATTTATTGATATATATAAATTATATCTCTTCTTTATCCTTATCATGCCCGATATCATCCCGAGAAATCAATATCAATACCGAGGTCCGTAGGACCGATGTATTGATATTGTTCGAGGGATGATATCACTAACTAAACACATAAAAATGATTATTTTGAAATATGTATCAATCTGTCAGGTGCGGTATGGAAAGTGAAGAGTTGTACTATATTCATCATTGATTACTGAGTACTGAAAGAAAGAGCAAATTATTTTAAAAAATAATTTACTTTTTTTTTTTATCGATTTTGGAAATGCTATTATTACCAAGGCGCTCGATTCAGGTATGATTTTGATTAATACTTTTATTTATGTTTAACTTTTTGTTTCAGATAGCGAGATTACCCCTATACACTGAGCATTTTCCTCCATCGCAAACGGGTATTTCGTTTCATATAGACTTTCTCAGCCCTCCCAAAGTATTGGAAATGAAAGGATAGTCTCAGAAAGTACTGGATGAATCGAAAAAACGGTTGCCTCAGAGGAAAGAGCTCATTCTGTTGAAGGTGAACACAATTGTTAAATACTAAGAAAGTAATTCAGCAAATACATTACCTAAAGCGAGTGCTTTGATGACACTTTTCTTGCCGTGAACTCGATAAAAGTGGCCAGAGATTCAAACGTCTTTTCCGTGCATCCATTTTAACGGGCTGGAATGCAATTTAAACGGAAGTTACAGACGGGCTGCACGTTAATGACGTCAGTTAATTAACGGTTGTTGACGTCATTTCCTTCCGGGGTATCATCCCGTACAGGTTATATCACCCGCAAATCGAGGGTGATAACCTATGCGCAAAGATATGGATTTTACATCATGTGTCATATCAGGTGGTACAATAACAAAGTATCAGGGATAATAACACGATAGTTTAATGATAATGAATGTTATCTTAATCTCTCAAAACCGTAGCTATCGTTCATTATGCGTATGCAACGATAGAATATATATTTTTGCACTTATTTGACCTTTGACCTCCATTTCAAATTCTATAAAACTGACATTATGTAATGCATTTTAGTTACAGAATCTACATATTTTAGAACAGTTATATACATAAATAACTGAATGAAAATTGATATTATAGTCTAATAAGAGTTAAAATAGTCATTGTTGCAATCTTTAGCCATTTGACAGAGTCTTTGACCCCCCCCCCCCCACACACACACACACCCCCACCCCACCACCCCCAAAGGTGACAAAAAACAAGTTGGCATCCACTCCTATCGTGATTCGACCCTATAAATACTTTAATAAGCATGGATGCCAAATTCTACTCAAAAATGGAAATTTATTTTAGTTTCTGCTGATAAAGCAGCTAATAATGTAATTATTGATTGACGCCTAGATTACTAAAAAATCCGTATAAGGCCCGATTTATTTCGAATTCTAGTGCCTGAACCATCACAAACATCTCCGTACTACTTTTAATTTCTTGTCTTAATGGCGTTAAAGATCAAGTGAAACAATATTGTAATAAAACTTATGGAAACTCTGGGATTAATTTGTTTTGGTCTAAAAAATTGAGGAGAAGTTCTTGATAAAATTTGCAATAAACGTCAAGTTTCATCTATTAGCACTTATGACTTCTCTACACTCTATACAATCTTATTACATCACCTTATCAAAGACAAACTTATTGCTCTTATTAAAAAAACATACGCTAGGGGAAATACGACATGTTTGGCCTGTAATAATACGAGTATTAAAGCGTTTTTTTTCACTAATGGCAGTTTAGACAATTACACTATGTGGACTTGCCAAGAAGTTTGTGAAGCACTCATCTTCCTATTAGATAATATTTTCGTTAGGTATGGCACAACCATTTATAGACAAAGCGTTGGTATCCCTATGGGTACGAACTGTGCACCACTTGTCGCAGATTTGTTTTTATATTGCTATGAAAGAGATTTCATGTTGAGTCTTTCACCAGATACCCAGGATGATGTTATTGAGGCCTTTAATGACACCTCTCGGTATCTGGATGACATATTAAACATTGACAACCCTTTCTTTTCTACTATTGTAAATAATATATATCCTATATAACTTCAACTTAACATAGCTAATATTTCTGATAATAACGCTTCTTTTCTTGATTTACATCTCTACATTGAAAACGGTAAAATAATTAGCAAAATATATGACAAGAGAGATGATTTTAATTTTGATATTGTTAAGTATCCCCATTTAGATTGGGATGTTCCCCGAGTAACTTCTTATGGTGTCTATGAGCTTGTACTCGAGTTGAGGATTTTATTAATCGTAATCTTTGTATAACTAAAAATATACTCCATCAGGGACACCTTTACCATAAACTTCGTAATTTGTTTGCAACATTTCAATATCGTAACCCTGATCCTGTTTCCAAATATAAAAGTAATTTAAGAACTCTTCTGCGACAAGGACTATCACAACCTGACTTTTATGGTGGCGTGATTTACAAACTTCGTAAGATCCTTGTTCATGATCACTTTCATACTATCTTTGTTAAACTTTTTAAAAAAGTTATCAAAAGAGATTATGACCCTACTATTTTGCAACACACTGCAAGCTTGGTGGTGGACCCATTTACAGTTCGCCACTATGATCTTCTCTTTGACTGTGCAATGACCGGACAGGCTGTGGACCCTATGATGACGTCCACCTAAAGCCCTAAAGGACGGTGACATTTAATGTTTGTCTGCAGTCTTGTCTTGTCGTGCCCTCAATGGTTTATTCTCCTGTTGCTCCGGCTTCTGCCAAGTCAATGAGTACCTTTTTTGTGGCTGTCTAGGCTATTTTTTTTTTGTATATATATATATACATGAGCATCTTTGTTTTTTACTTATATTGCCAATTAATGCTGCCTTGTTGGTTATAGAATAGTTCATGGCGGGGATTTCTTTATTTACACTGTCCCGTTTTATTGGGTTGACGGTAGGGTAAGTGTGAGGTTTGTTGCACCTTAAAACCTGGTTTAAACCCCCAGCGGTCTTTTTTGACACTGACCGTTCCAAGGCGGTAGCCCTGTTCTCAACTCTTTTGTATTTGTGATGTCTTATTTGGCCTTTTATTCATCTTAAAATTTGTTTTGTGTTTCTGTGTGTTTTTTTGTGGTTGACTGTCGTCCTTGAATGCTGCTTTTCCTGTTCGATTTTTATATCTATATTTGTTTGCTCCTTGGACTGCCTAATATGGGGTCTCCGGTTTTCCCCTAGATTATAACAATGCTAACGCCGTCATTTCCATATATTTGTATATTAAACTGTGAAGTGTATATTTTGCAGGCATATGTATATACTACATGTATATTGCCACAAAACGTAAACAAGCATCGAAAAAGTAACTAAGAGTTTAATTTCTGAAAAAGTTCACTTAACAAATAACCTGAATCACAAAGTCTATGCTGTTATCTATATTTACAATGATCACATGTTGAACTTCGATAGCTTTTTTCTAATTTAAGAAAACGTTTAGTTTTAAGCAGAACTTAAGCCCCATGTCTCATGATTTTGTCATGTTTTGCACGTGTCACAATACTACCGTAATCTGATATGTATATACAATACATAGTTCGCTCCATATGAAATTGCCCTCCGTTATGTGTATAGAAAAGTAATTGGAGAACAGTTGAATATGTGGAAAGGACTGAACGTTCCAAGACGGTAGCCCTATTGTCTATCTTTTAGGTTTGTGATATCACAGATCTTGCCTTTCATTTATCCTTAATATAGTTGTTTGCTGCGATGTCTGGTTTTGTTGACTGTGGTCCTTGAATGCTACATTTCCTGTTCGACTTTATCTTCCATTCCTTGTTCCGTTGCTAAATCACAAAACAAGTCAATCGGAACGTAATTCAATCATTTTGCATGAACAAATACAGATCAACACAATTAAGGGTCTCAAAAGAGTAAAACTAAGATGATATCAAACTAATTCCGACACATCTGTGATAGGCAGAACAAACAGCTTGTTTGATGTTAACAACTGTGGTAATTAATTCGAAAAAAAATCGTCTTAAATCAGTAATGTCACAGCAAATTTCGTTTTAATTCAATACGAATGTTAGTAAAACTGTTGAAAATAATTAAAGGATTCTAAAAAATATTAGTGAGTCGTCGTCGTCGTTAAAACTTCTCAACCATTAACCGATTGATTTTCCATCACATCATTTCAATGTAATTAACCGTATATTTCTCTCGTTTATTCTAGAGAGCAGTAATTATTTTAGAGTGATTCAAACTTATCTAGCATAAATATAGGTTGAATTGAAAAACGTAAATGATAAAGATTTGTCATATAGCAACCACAACAATCAAACGCAATGGCACCGTAGGCACTGCATCACAAACCGAATTATGAAAAGGGGAATACGTGACATAAAGAGTGATATAGACAAGGTTACCGACCTGGAACGATCAGTAAGCAATAAGGCCTACATGATGGCTTAAATCGAGTGTACGCAACCTCTCTGTTATCCTGTCATCGACATCATAGTAAACAAAACGGCGTAAATAATAGAACACACAAAAAGGAAATCTCTAACAATAAAGGTAAATATAAAAATCGACCAGGAAAATCAGCATTCAAGGACGACAGTCAACCACAAACACACAGAAACAAGGAAAGACTTTAAAGATGAATAAAAGGCAAGATAAGACATCACAGGCACAAAAGGTTTGCCAATAGGGCTACCACATTGGAATGGTCAGTATCAAAAAAAGCCACCAGGTTCTAGTGTGCACCAAACCTCACACTTACCTATTGTCATCCCAGTAAGAGGGACAGTGTAAATAAAGAAATCCCCGCTATGAACTATTCTCTAACCAACAAGGCAGCGTTAATAGAAAATATAAATAAAACACAAAAACGCTCGTGTATATATAAATACAAACAAATATCCCCACCAATTTATAATCTCTAACAAACAAGTCATCATTAATAGGCAATATAAGCAAAACACATACATGATCGTTTCATATAATATTAAAAAAATCTAAAAAGTCACAAAGTAAGTACTCAGTGATTTGGCAGAAACCAGAGCAACAAGGGAACAAACCGTTATGGGTACGACAAGATAATATTAAAGACAAACAGCAAAGCTACCGTCCTATATGCATTTAGGTAGACTTCATCATAGGGTCCACACTACGTCCAGTCATCGCACAATCAAATAGGAAAGCATAGTATGGCGAAATGTAAATGGGTTTGTTAGTTTGTTTTTATTGCGTTTTACGTCATTTTCAACACATGTAAGGTTATATATGAGGACGATTTTTTGTGGTGGAGGCAGACCACCCACTTTTCCTGGGTGGAACCAGTACTGTACTCCCGACATTCGTAAGAAACGACACTTCCTCACTTACAAGTCGAACTCCCAGTGGGATTTGAACCCGCAGCAGTGTAAATGGGTCAACCACTAAACCTACAGTACGTTGCAAAATAATAGAGTCATAACCTCCTTTGATAAACATTTTAACACATTTAATAAAGAGTGTATAAACGTGATTATGACCAAGGATATTATGAAGTTTGTAAATCGTACAACGTAGATATCAGGTAGTGATAATCCTTGTCGCAGAAGAGTTCTTAAATTACTTTTATATTTTAAAAGTAGATCAGGTTTACGATAATAACATTTTGCAAAAGAAAAAGTTTAAGTCCAACAGGAAAAGTAGCATTCACAGAATACAGTCACTCCATCAAGTATTACAACGCAAACGTGATACAAAAAGTACATCACAAATACATTTAGTAAAAAAACACATCATAAACATATAAGGCAACAGGGGTACCGCCTTGGAACGGTCAGTGGCAAAAGGGACACCAGGGATGCACCAAATCTCACTCTTACCCTGTCATCATCCCTAAACAACCGGACAGTGTAGATAAAAAATAATCCCCGCCGTGATAAACACTTACATTTGAGAAAGCCTAGATACGTGTAATGTCTATGTTGTTTGTATATAATATAGATTACGATACACTATAATGTCGTTGTAAAGCTATATAAAAACATTTAATTTGAAACACATCAGGATGTATCCAGGATTGTTCTAAACAACACGGCAGTTGCAGCCAAACAGAAAACCAATCTAGAGCACGACCTAAATACCATTAGGACGAAAGTTCATGCACCAACCTCTCTTTGTAGGTTTTCGTTTCGGTGATAGACTTTTGAGAAAGATCTACGTAGTTTTTAAAAACGGAAAACCTCGCTGAAGACGTTTAGTTCGTATAATTACGTGATTTCGTTCAATGATGTCCTTAACATCAATACGAAGCAAAGCGAATGAGCTGATAGATTTACACCCTGTATGATGCGCCCCTTTCTAAATGTGGATAGTTTACGATGACAAGTTTAAGTCAGCTCTGTTAGATTTTAGTATCTATTAATAAAAATACTAGAAATCGAGAGATTCAAGGTCTCACAACACAGTACACTTTTACTATGTTGGCCTATATGAATAAAGTTCACTGGGCCATTTCGAACCTAAAGTTTCCAAGCTAAAAGTCACTAATTTATGAAACACAGTCATTTGCCCACACAAAAATGTACAATATATGGTACGTTGACCAGGTTTTTTTTTTTAATTGGAGTGGTGGCATCCTTTGCACTATTTTGGGCTTTTACTCCAAAGTTTGTACCAGAATTCCTACACTGCTTCAACCCCCATAAAACTGTCATATTCTGGTGTCAGTGTCGTCTAATAGCTGCACATCCAATTTCAGACTGTGTTCATCCGACCTGCAACAGCAATACATATATCTGTCAGCAATTATTACAAATATTTAAAACCGAACAACACACTACTACTTTTTATGGCGCAAGTTTTATCTACCGTGGCTTTCAAGGGAGCTAACTGTGTAGTGAGACCTGAAGGTCGAGGAATGCTGCTATAGTATCCGAAGTGTTTATTCAACGTGAGCTTTGGTGGGTAAACGTTAGTGACCATATGAGCAAAGAACGGATTATCATTATTGAGTAAGTCATCTTGATACCGTGATGCATTATTAAACAACCTCCATGTATCAAATATTTCAGATAAATCACTCATTTATTTTATTTACTTTTTCATAATTTACAAAATGTCATAATATAAAGCCAGAATTAATAAGTCTTGTCTCGATATTTAAAGAGGCGCTGCTATACTTTTATATAGTAGTTTATATTGTGCTCGGTCATAAAAAATACTATGAAAAAAAATGGTTAAACGGAAATATAAAACTCGAACAGAAATGTTTTATTAAAGGACCGCTGTCAACCAAAACACGCATCGAAACAAACAACAACTAAAAATATAAATAAAATACAGAGCATGTGGCAGACTCAATGAATGCTACTTTATTATTGGCGGTGATGGTGTATTGGAAATGGTATGGGGTTTGTGAACTGGTATGAGTTTTGACTGTGTTTCATTTAGCAGTTGATACCTGTTAGTTGTATAGAAATAAATAGCGACCCAGTCAAACATGACTGGAGTGGTGTAAAATTATATTTTTTAATGCAAAGCGACCAATTCACCCGCGATCGAGCTGGTGAATTTTGGTTGAGCAGTCCACTTCAATCTGCACTCGCCAATACACTCTGAGCTATAAATAGCCGACTCTACTGCATCAGAAAAATACAGGTATATGATTCCCAGCTTTATGGATTAGAACGATAATATAGTACGGAACCACAGTGTGTGCATTAAAACAGCTGAATAAGATATGTCCGACCTGGAATATTGAAATACAGGGCCCTGGTCCGACTTAGAAATCTTGCAGCAATTTACGTAAGAATAATGTTTTAAGAATAGTGTCTTATTTAAAGTTATGTGTATTATGTTATTTTTTTATTATTATTAATGATCAATTTAATTGTATAAAACTGATTGAATTTATTTTATTATTTAATTTTCCTTATAGTTTTTTACACGATGACACATTTTAATTGCAAATGGTGTTTAAGCCAAAATAAAAAAAAAGATCGGTTAAGGTAAAAGATTTGGTAGCGAAATCTTTTCTCTTTTTTACGGTTCTTATATTTTATTTTAATTTTGAAATCAAAAACATGTGTTATGACATTGCATGGTTATTTCACTATATACAAAACACTAACACACACACTGCGTAACAGAGACGGGCTGTTTCCTAGACAGTGCCAAGTAACCGCGGCAGCTGACTAGCAACTTGATTATTTGATTTTCAACTGAACAATATGACGTGTTCCCTTCAGTTTTGAGGCTTCGGGTCCCAAATGGCATATGGAATTTGCTTTTGCCCATATGGCATATGGAAAAAAACTATATGGAAAAAAATACGTCTTAAATATAAAAATGGTGAAATTAAAAAAAAATCATATGGCATATGAAAATAATAGTTTGGCTATATGGTATATGAAAAAAAATTACATTACGTGGTACGAGTATTAACTTTCATAATCCAGCCAAACCCTTCTCGAAGAAGTGAAAACGGGGATGGATGGTGTATGAAATAAAACCTTAACTTCGGCTTAAAAAGTTTGCATATTGCAAATTTAAAACATTTAATAGGTAATTTTAAACAGGTTATTGCATTTTTTCATTAAATAATGTGTTTAAACGTGTTTTATTGTCGAGTTATCCATTATAAAATCCTGCTAGTATAAGATTTCCCATCGCTTAATGGAATTAAGACGGGAACATGTAATGGGCTTATATTGCATGTGCTAAAAATCTAACCGAGGCTCAGTTGTTGTCTAATAATTTATTTACTTGGCATATCACAAAAAGTGTCTGGTTAATGAATTTCTGCTGAGGTATGTCCCTTTTTGTACTTTTGACAAATTATGTTAAATTTGGTTTTGTCTTTGCCCACAAAGCTATATTTTTTCTTTGTAATTACCAGAATTAATCTCCATAAATATGAAATGATGTGCAGAGCGCAATTATATCTAAGCAATAAGTGCAATTGTATTGTTTTAGTGTTTTTTTTGTTTTTTTTGTTTTTTTGTAAAATAACCAAACTGCAAAATTTCAAAATAAAGCTTTTAAACAAGTGCATCATTTGGCACTACAATGCCTTTAAAGGAGTGAGGCTATTACTATTCAATTCTGCACATGTAGGTGATTTTGATTTTGAGACACTGTCAACATGGTCAAGATTTCTAGTTGCATAAATGTCGTTAAACACAAATAGTTTGCATATTGTGTTACGTGGTAGCATGGCAGGCATAAAGGGATCACGTTGTTCATCAACTGGTGTTTACATTTTCTGTATATAGACTAAAGGACCATCATTTTTTCTGGAAGGGTACATATCATTTCCATTTTCTCATATTTCTTAATACCATGCCTCATAATACACATTTATTTCATTAAACTTGCTTTCTCCTTTTTATACGCAGGCTTCATAACCGCTGCTCCCAACTAAATTCCATTATGTTTATTTCGCTCTTCGGGGCATTTCATTTTATTAGATACTGGGACCATACGCCGTACGACATTGGGAATACGTTAAAGAAGGATAACTCCATGTCCACCGCCATATGCGTGCCATCTTCGGGATGGTTAAAATTTTGTGCTGTTGATTTTATGAATATTGAGTTCTGCTCAACCCGGGGCTAGAGGGCGTGAGCGGTAGCTATCATATTTCACTAACACTCATGAACAGTCTCAATCAAACCGAGACTGCAATATTTCGTATGTGTCGTGCTCGGCCGTTTCCAAAGGTCCATTATCAAGAAAATACATGATAATATCTCACAATCATAGACGTAAATCAAAGCTTTAAAATAAATATGCATTGTGAAAATTATAAATAATATAGCAGGCACCGGCAAATTAACACACTCACGCATGCATGTACGCACGCACACACACAGACACACATTCACACTCCTTGTTCAATAAAATAACATACAGAGAAGAAATCGTAACCTTGAAATCCAACATAAGCCTCCTACCGCTCGTGAAGCAGCTGATACTCTTCCATAATGCCGACGGTGACGTCCGGTGTGGTGGGAAAATATACAATGCCCCATTAGATGATATAACCAAGTTTCCATTACCTCCTTCCGGCGAAACATCCCCTCACACAACTGATTGTGATCGACGCCCACGAGAATCTTCTACATTCCGGAGTGAGTTTTATTATCACTTACTTACGACATAAGTATTGGATTCCATCTATACGTCAGTGTGTTCGAGCTGCGATCCAAAATTGCGTCATCTGCCGGAAGGTCACCGGAAGATCTTATTCAGCATCAGATATAACGCCTCTACCGCAGTCAAGAGTCGTCGATGATCCACCATTCACTGTTACCGGCGCAGATTTCACCGGCGCACTTTTAGTCAGAAACAGCTTGTGAAGTGAATCCAAGGTCTACATATGCCTTTTCACATGCGCACCAGTTCTACACATGTCCATCTGAAAGTCGTTCCTGATCTCACAGAAGAGTCATTCTTTCAGGCCTTCAGACGTTTTTCCAGCCGGAAGTCCCTACCCATCGTCAACGGACATGGGAGCATCGAACCACCTACGACGACTGCTTGAATCCTCTTCAGTTCAGGACGCCCTCAGCCAGAAGGGAACCCAGTGGAAATTCATTCCAAAACGTGCACCTTGGTATGGAGGCTGGTGGGAGCGACTGATTGGATTAACGAAGCCGACGCTGAAGAAGATGTTGGGTCGTTCATACATCTCCCACGATGCGCTACAGACAGTGGTAGTAGAGATAGAAGTAACCATGAATGACCGTCCATTAACCTACGTCAGTTCTTGTTCTGCTGATCCGGATCCTGAGACACTTACACATCTGCGCTACGGACGAAGGATTACAAGATCTAACCATAGGAATCGGACATATTGTATTTGCATGTAATAAACCAGATTGACTATCCACTACTAGTATATTAAAATATATCTATTTTTATATAAAATTATATACATGCGGGGACCTACATACTGTACTATGTTTACAATACGTCCGATTCATATGATCTAACAGACTTCAATCAACGTAACCACTCTAGCATTGCGAAAATAGCCATAGTACAGAAGACCCTCATCGACCACTTCCGGGAGAGATGGCGACGAGAATACTTGACCGCACTGAGAGAAAATCACCAGGCGACAGGGAACACCAATCAGACGCTATCAGATATCCGCGCGAGAAGTCGTACAGATGATGACTCACCTCGTGCCCCGATAGAAACTAATCACCGGCAATGATGGACATGAGCGAGCAGGGAAGATCCCAACAGACAGTGGTGTAACAAACAGACCCATAGTGAAGCTGTACCCGTTGGAAGTGCTAACCAGAGACATTAATAATAATATTAATTGAAATTACGTATATTATATCTCTTTCCGCGGCCTCTAGTATGTCAGAAAATTAGTTTTATTATATACAATATTCCGCGCAGTATTGTGCATTTGGTGACCTCAATGACGTCGACGTCAATTCCCTGATTTTGATTGTTATGATTCAGTTTCAATGCAGGATCGAACCTAACACGACGTGTTTTCTATTATCCCCGAGACACCTACAAAGAAGAAATCGATTGATATGGAGACTGTGTAGATTTAGGATCGGAAAAAAACAAAAGGTTAAAAGTTCCGAGATGTTTGTAATGATGCAGTCATGAAATATAAATAAAACTGGCTTATAAGTGTGGTTTCTATAGGACCCTATATATCATTTTATAAGGATGATTGTGTAATTTAGGAATCCAGTACCTAGTTTGAAGTTCCTTTTGCTTCTATACCAGCCTTGAAATCAGTGTACGGAGTTATATGTGTGGAAACAACGTCATTGTCAGAAGATTGAACTGGAGTATACGAATTAGTCTTTCTGAGTTCCAAGACTAATATAACAAATTGACGTAATAAAAACGTCCAAAAACAATAGTATTATTAGCTGCTTTATCAGCAGGAACTTTATAATGAGAACCCAGATTTCCCGATTTTAAATTACGAAATGAAGACCTAGGTCTTAGAGGAAGTAAACAGGGGTTAGATGCATACATTTGTTTTCCCATCATGTGATACCCCTTATTGACAAAAACCGGTTGACAAGCATATCGATTTTTGCCATGGCATTCGTTATTGTTTAACTGAAGCTGAACATGTTCCAATCGTTTTTGTTTACTATCGGA
This sequence comes from Cyrtodaria siliqua, assembly GCA_037043455.1. Lineage (NCBI taxonomy): Eukaryota > Metazoa > Mollusca > Bivalvia > Adapedonta > Hiatellidae > Cyrtodaria > Cyrtodaria siliqua. The sequence continues at coordinate 4,724 of JAWPHD010017457.1, read as the reverse complement.
ATTATTTGGACCGTATATGTTTGTTTGTCAATCTGAACTGTCACGTCGTTTTTTTCGTTACATATACAGACAGATATACTGCTTCACTGCGCATGTTTTAATGTTTGGCTCTGGAAGAGTTTTATTTACCGATAACGTTGATTGGCGAACAGCTCCGTTTAATCTGTTCTGTTTACCTTTCAAAGGTTCAATGAATGCGCCTATCCCAATCAATCGTAAATGAACGTTATTCGTCGGGAAATTTGAATGGAATAAAAAGGCAGTGCAGCCCGTCATTGAAGATCTTTCTGCTCATCAATACGTTTACAGAATACGAATATAACACATATTTATACTGCTCTTAAAATAGCGATGTTGACATAGGACATAAATCTTAATAATACAATTGCACGTCAATTGTATTATTTAAGATTTATGTCTTAATCCCGTAGATATAGGAAAAAAGTGTTTATTATTTACATTTTAAATCGCAATCTGTATGGTTGCAGGTTTATGTATATTATATCCTTCCTTGTGTGTATTCGGAGTTTTAACCTGTCATTGAATTAAATAGGTGCCCATGTTTTTTTGAAGCGTATGTACTCATTTTTAAACAATAGGTAGTGTGTAAGGTGCGCGTTTCTGTTTACGTTGACATTTGTGTTAACATTTTATTTATTTCAAATATATTTACAGATATGTTGTGATCGTGATGCCTTTAAAGTCCCGCAAACACTGTACGGTCGGGCAAACGAGACGTGTGTTGGTGCTTGTGTGGATAGCGGCGTCAATCCTTTCAACGCCAGCAGCAATCGTCAGAGTATGTTTTACTTGTCAACTCTTATTTCAAATGCGTGCAGCAATCGTCAGAGCATGTTTTTCTTGTCAACTCTTATTTTAAATGTAAGCAGCCATCTTCAGAGTATGTTTTATTCTTTCTACGGTGGTATTGCATTTGAGTGCTCTGATTTCTTTAGGACACCTTTTCTCATTTTTGTAAACTCTTATTTCAAATGCCATCATCAATCGTCAGAGTATGTCTGTCTGTTCAACTCTTATGTCAAATGCAATCAGCAATCATCGGAGTATGTTATACTTGTCAAGTCTTATTTTAAAACCGGCATCTATCGTCAGCAGAGTATATTATTATTGTCAAATCTTATTTCCAAAGCTGCAGAAACCGTCACAGTATGTTGTTCTTGCACGCGTAAACTATCAACAGTTTGGCGGTTTATGTCCATCGACCTGTTTATATACTAAACTGTCCCTAGCATGCAATATGGTGGAAAATAGTCTCAGTGATACCATCCAAGCTTAAATAGAAATTTACTTTTACGAAATCGAAATTAAGTACTTCAAATAATCTGTCATTAACAAACAACACAAAGTTTACCTTCTTAAACAGAAATTGCGTATTGTAAAAAAAACGGTTGGGTATGACGATTCCCCGGTTTGCCGGTGGTCGTTAATTACCGGGGTATTTTGTAAAAATCTCTTTCCCATGATGCACCGTATGTTCAAAGGACATTTCTTTGCAAATATAATGACCTAAATTACCGCTACCTATCATCACAGGAAGAAATCAAAATCAAGAAATCCTTTGCATTTTAAAAGAAAAATCAAAGACCACCCATGTTTTTCCTCATTGTTCTCCGTTTCAAAAAAGTTTAAAAGTTGAAAGTTGTTGATGGATGTCGAAAGATGATTTCACTATCTTATCACACATGATTTCGAAATGTTATGTCACGTTATGCTTTCCATGGGATGCTTTTTATGACAAATTTGACGGTATATGGAGGAGCGAGCATATGCAAAGTGTATGAAAGGATACAAGGTGAAAGCGCCGAACACGATAGATGATTTTTTTTTCGCAGTCTCGGTTTGATTGAGACTTTTCATGAATGGTAGAGGCAATTGCTTGCTACCGTTCACATGAAAGGCCAACTGCAAATGCAGCATTCGCGTAGCACATTAAACCAAAACAAACATTACAAGGATACTTATTAGCAAAGTATGCGACACCAAAACAAAATCGGGTTGACAGTAGGGGTATAGCCTTAGGACAGATAGCGACTAAAATGAAAAAAAAAGAGCTCAGTATTAAACGAGTAAAATTAACAATTGGCATTAAACACACTTGCATTTAAAACTTCAGCCAAGCTGTGTGTTTCTTACGTCATAACACTGATTCAGATTTTGACCTAATAAGCGAATTATTGTGATTAAATATAATACATTTTGAATATATATGTTATATGCACCACATTATAAATAATTACATTCTTAAACATATGTATTCTGTGTAATCTGTATGAATGAAGCGTGTAGCATGCATTAAAAGTGCTTATGTACATGTACATGTATCGTTTTTGATTTGGATCCATCGAATAAGTATGTTTGTCTAAATATTACAGAGTACCATTGAGGTAACTACACTTGAATGATTTATCTTTACGTGAGTGAAAATGTATTTTGGTATATAAACAACTTTGACATTATTTAAATATTGCATTTCTGTTAGGTTAACAGTGAATATAGACAGTCTGAGAATAAAATAATGGAGCTTGACGATATTCACTGTCCCTTACCGGAATGTAATATCTATTTTATTATACCGAAAAAATGTATTCAAAAACAAAATCCGATTCCGGTGAATATACAGTTTAAATCAAAAACTGTTATTAAAATAATTAACACAGATGCATAAATGTATAGCAAATACTATTTTGATTAAAATACTTTTGAAATAAAATATGACAAAAATTATTGCTTCTTTACTTATTTTATAAAATTGAATTTTAAACTACCAGCGACCTTTTAGCCACTGACCGTTAAACGGAGACAAACCATATTGTCATTCCTTTGTGTTTGTAGTACTGACTGACACCTATGCATCTATTTATGTTTCGTTTTCGGCCGTACGAGTATAAAGGTAAGGTAATATGTGGTCATTATTGTCATTGTGGAAAGTAAGGCACTAAGGACTATAATATAGTTTTGTACTTGTCTGACTTGGAAAGTCAGTCGGAATTTCTTTTAATTTGAATTAAAACTGTAACTCATATATCAAAGTTATACAACTTTATAAACGGTATTATATACACACACATGACTAGCATAAGTTATAGATAGAGCATGGTCTCAGCGATCTATTTTGTAGCAAGGTGTACTTAGTAACACTGTGACGTCATAGTGACCGTACTCTAAATTCCAATATCTTGTAGTTGTAGTACGGTATAGCCACGCCCATTTAATTACCCTAAATTAAACGATTTAATACTCTGCTTTCATCAAAGTCACCGACCATGCTACTAGATACAATTAAATGACTAGGTAAGAAAAATGAAACACATTTCAAGGACGTTTGCAGACAGAAAACCAGGGTGTTGAGGTAACAGAAGGCATGTATAGATCGCTTTTGCAAGCAACGGCAGACGCTCAATATGAAGGTTGGTGGTGGGGGCGGGGGGGGGGGGGGGGGGTGGGGGGGGTGGAGTAGGAAAAAGGGGATCGTCGTATGTGTTTGACTAGGCAGCTGTTGTATTTGCTTAACCTGGTGATTTTACAAAGTGCTCGTAAGGTGTAGTGACAATATTCACAGCAAGATCACATTTGATAAATTGTTCATAGACACTGTAATTATGTCATTATATAAACAAGGTGGATGCCGTTGTTTACTATTACATTGGTTATAAACTCGTAAGTTCTACAATGACAAGTAATTAACAACTAAATTAAAGAATTAATGCCAGTAATAGTAAGGCAAGGAGATTATTCGGGATATGAAGCAGTCATTATAAGGATCTGAGAGGCAGTAATTACATATCATGCAATCAAACATAATACAATCCTTGGGGAGTAGAATCGTGATTAACAGGGAACATTTCAGAAAGCCAGGACATCTGCGAGCCAGCTGCCTCATCCCTAATTGAAACCTAGCACTTTTATTTTTTAAAAGTTAATTTTTTTTGTGTAGGAGGGGAGGTAGGAATATCTACGCTCAGACAGAAAGGTATCTTCTACCCCACTCACTGACTTTCTTTAGCATTTCCATTCCAAACTGATTCAAAACACACAAACTACCAAACCGGTAGTAACTGCCCACCCGGATTTGTATACAATGTAATTTGAAAGAAAGTTGAAAGGAACAAACAAAACGATAAATCGTAGTGATTAAATTGTCGTAAACGCAATAGTGATACTTAAATGTGATATGCACAATTGACAAAATCATGAAGTGCTTACAACGTTATATAGTACTACCTACTAAAAGTGTGATGCTTTACAATTTAGAGAGTTTAACATCAACATTGTCACAGTTTGAAGGCAAAATAATTATCCATACATATATAACATAGTATTGCAAAACAGCATCTTATTGACACTAAAACGACGTATCTAAGGGGAACATACCCCAAGTTCCGCTAGTAGTCCTCGCATATTTACAATGCTATATAATATCAACAAGTAGCCAAAAGTTCAATGTTGCCTACAACTCTTAAAAAACACAAAAAACAACAAGTACAAAGTAAGCATGTACATGATGTATACGAGAAAGTGACGAGTAAAATAAAATAATTATATACGTGATGTATATAACATCACGTATATCACAAAAATACCCCATGTTCCCCCACACACACCACGTCAAATAATTTGTCAATAATTTGTCAGTTTAATTAAGTGAACTAAAGAAAAAAAGGACGTATCTAAGAAGGACATACCCCATGTTCTCTCCATTCGTC
>JAWPHD010017456.1:0-44531 GCA_037043455.1 Cyrtodaria siliqua | reverse complement strand
GTATAATAACATTCTAAACAAATATGGTAACGAATCGGAAAAAACACAATAGACACAACTAGAAATCATAGTAATGTTTCGTGCTAACATGGCGTTAACATAAAAAAACAAAAAAACAAAACAAATAAAAGGAATTCAAAAACTAATGAAATAAAAAAAAAAAAAAAAAAAAATATATATAAATTTAGAAAAAAAATCAAAAATATCAATAAAAAAATAAAATAAAAAATAAATAAAAAATAAATAAATAATAAATAATAAATAAAAAATAATAAAACAAAAACAAAAAAATATATATATATTAAAAGAAAATTAAACAAAGATACTACTAATAAAAACAAAACAGGCAAACCATCTGGTAAAGTTTGGTAAAGATCAGATGAAAAAATGAAAGCTCTATCGTATTAAGAAGGCACAATATAGCATTTTAAACTAAATCAAGGGCCATAACTCCGCTGTTACTGGTCCGATCTGGCTGGTTTTCGAACTTATCCGAGCTTTCATTGTTATTTTCAATCTGTTAAAGTTTGGTAAAGATCGGATGAAAAATGAAGGCCCTTGGCCAGTAGAGCTAAAAATCATCAGCTCCAAAAAGTAGGTCAAGGTCATAGATGAAATAGATGCACTGCCCAAGTCACAACTATGTCAAAATAGAATATGTTTTCTTCCGAAGATTAAGCTATAAATTAGGTTTAAAACATCTAGTGCATAATTATAGTTCATGAGAAAGTGATGTGAATGTAACAATTTAAGTTATCTGCCCTTTGCTTGGATGGTGAAGGTCACATCCACATTTGCTTTGTGACGTTGCAATGTGTGACGTTGCAATGTACCACTCAAGATAAAACTATAAGCAAAGTTTGAATGAATGAATGAATGGTGTTTTACGGCACGTCGACACATAAATAGGTCATATTGTGCGCAAAAAAAATATTAAAAATTAATGTAAATATATAAAGATAAAACTATTAAAAATAAAATTAAAATAAGGGATGATAAGGTGTAATATAAACTATGTATGTAAATCAATAAATGCCCGGCAACGGGTATATAAACAAGTAAATATATACAAGAACACATTACAATGATTTATATAGTCTGATCTCTTTCAGGAAATCTAAAACAAGACTAAAATCTACAGTATCAAATAACTCTTTCATAGTATTAACATTGTAGGACCTTTGACGCATAGGATCAAAGTCTACACATTCCAATAAGATGTGTTTGACCGTTAACGGTGCAAAGCAGGGTATACATTCCGGTAATTGCTCACCTTGTAATAAATATGAATGAGTATAACGTGTATGCCCTATCCTGCACCGGGCTAGGACAACTTCCTCTCGACGAATGGGTCTACTAGAAGAACGCCATTCTCCGAGTAACGGTTTAATTGGATGGAGTTTATTGTTAACTGACAAATCCCAAGCGGCTTGCCAAGAGTTACGAATATATGTGTTAATACAACTTTTAAAATCAGTATAAGGTAATTTGGTATTAGTTATATGTAAATATAATGCTGCCTTAGCAGCACTATCAGCTCTATCATTACCACGTATTCCTACATGGCTTGGAAGCCAGCAGAAAATAATAACATTATCAATTATAAGAGAATTGTACTTTTCTAAAAGTTGAAGCACAACTGGGTTATCATGTTTCATATTACCCAGTGCTTGAAGAGATGATAGGGAATCAGAAAAGATTACAAAATGGTCATCATCAGATTCCTGAATATAATTTAAGGCAAGTTCAATTGCCTTAAGTTCAGCTGAAAATATAGAGGCCTTGTCAGGCAGGCGGCTCTTTATGCTGTGTTTGTGAACAACAGCTGCTGCAGCTACCTTATCTCCATCTTTAGAGCCATCTGTGTAGATATGTTGAAAGTCACAGTATTTCGATTTAATTTCATTAAATTTGCTTTGAAAGACAGTAGGGTCTGTACTGGATTTGTTATTATTACAAAGATCAAAAATAATTGTTGGAGTTTCCAAAGTCCACGGTGGAATTTGTGGTACTTTGTACTTGGCAATCAAATTTAGGTCAATTTCAGTGTCTCTTAATTTTGGTTTAATACGAAGACCAAATGGTCGAATGGCCTTCGGTTTTCGATCAAAAAGAGGTTCACAACTAGGATTAAAAACATTATCGAAAGTTGGGTTTGAAGGGTTAGACTTTAATTTAATGGCGTATTGAAGAGCTAATTTGTCTCGTCTGTGAGACAGTGATGGTTCATTGGCTTCAACATATAGACTTTCGGCTGGTGATGTACGAAAGGCACCTAAGGCGAGTCGTAATCCTTGATTATGTATAGGGTCGAGCATCTGCAAGTACGACTTGCGAGTCGATCCATATACTATTGAGCCGTAGTCCAGCTTGGATCTGATAAGAGATCTGTAAAGTCGCAAGAGGACTTTTCGATCTGCTCCCCAATTAGTGTTTGCAACAACTTTAAGTAAGTTAAGAGCTTTAAGGCATTTGGCCTTCAAGTATTTAAGGTGTGGTATAAACGTTAATTTACGGTCGAAAATAAGACCAAGGAATTTTGTCTCATCCACTACTGGTATTGGTGACCCATCCAGTGTTAGATGAGGGTCTTCATGATGTTTACGAAGTTGACAAAAGTGCATACAATTAGTTTTAGATTTAGAAAATTTAAAACCATTTTCATCAGACCAGGTCTGAAGTTTATTGAGACATTGTTGTAATTGTCTCTCGATAGTATTCATGTTTTTTGCACGATAACATATAACAAAGTCGTCAACATATAGCGAACAATCCACACCTGGATTGATGCATTTTACTATACTGTTAATCTTTATATTAAAAAGTGTGACAGATAGTATGCTGCCCTGTGGAACACCCATCTCCTGTTCATGAATATCAGAGAGGGTTGAACCCATTCGAACACGAAACTGTCTATCATCTAAGAATTTCTCTATAAAAATGGGTAATCGGCCTCTAAGACCAATGTCATGTAGATCATTCATAATACCGTACTTCCATGCAGTATCATAAGCTTTCTCCAAGTCAAAAAATACAGCGACTAAATGTTCTTTTTTTATGAAAGCAAAGTTTGAAAGGTCTTAGTGCATACAGTTTGTGAAAAAGTGACCTAAACGCCAAATTTGAAGGTAAAAATTATAAGGTTATCTGCCCTTTGCTTGGAGGGTCAAGGTCACTACCACATTTGCTTTGTCACATTGCGATGTACCACTCAAGATACAACTATAAGCAAAGTTTTAAAGGTCTAGTGCATACAGTTTGTGAAAAAGTGACCTAAACGCAAAAGTTGAACCTAAAAATCATTAAGTTATCTGCCGTTTGCTTGGAAGGTCAAGGTCAATTCCACATTTGCTTTGTCATGTTGCGATGTACCACCCAAGATACAACTACATGTATAAGCAAAGTTTGAAAGGTCTAGTGCAGTTTGTGAAAAAGTGACCTAAACGCAAAAGTTGAACCTAAAAAGTATTAAGTTATCTGCCCTTTGCTTGGAGGGTCAAGGTCACTTCCACATTTGCTTTATCACGTTGCAATGTACCACCCAAGATACAACTATAAGCAAAGTTTGAAAGGTCTAGTGCATACAGTTTGTGAGAAAATGACCTAAACGCAAAACTTGAATGTTGCCGCCTCCTCCGGAAAAGCAACACCTATATCTATTTTTTTCTTCGAAAAGGCGAGACAAAAACTGTGTGAAAACATCTTAACATTTTAATTACTTTCTTAACTATTAAACAAATTACAGTTTTTACTATTTTCAACACGTTTTGGCGACCATTTTGAAAACGGTAGCCATTTTGAACTTAAAATATACTCGAATAATATATCATGACCCTTTCTCTATTATTTTGCGGAATTTGCTGCGATTGCCATAACATATTTTGTTAAAATCCGATACATATAGGTTCAATTAATTATTTATTACATATTTGGCGGCCATTTGGAAAATGGCGGCCATTTTGAAAAATCTGACGTGGGTCCATAGCCAAATCTTTTTAGTATGGTATTGTCTAGCTATGTGCAAAGTTTGGTGCTTTTGTCAAATAATGCACATTTTTTCACCAATCTGCCGCACTAATTGTAACTTTCTTGTCCTTGGGAGTACAATGTTCAAATTTTATATATCACCTCCTGGTCATTGTCTTTTCTAATGCCAATAACTTCCAGCCCTCCAACTGACCTTGGGTCGGAGTCAAGGTCACTTAAATACATGTACCGTCAATATTTGCGTTAAAATTTGGTGACGGTACACGTATTTAAGTGACCTTGACTCGGACCCACGGTCAGTTGGAGGGCTGGAAGTTATTGGCATTAAGACGGACAATGGCCAGGAGTTTATATATGAAATTTAAACATACTACTCCCAAGGACAAAAAAGTATAATACGATATGTTGACGCCGTCGAGCCCGCCAACATTAGCGGCGCCTATGTCTCGCATTTTTTCAAAAAGGCGAGCAAAAAAACCTTTGCCCTGCACTGAGCAATATGTCAGTCGAACATATAAATTACTGCAAGTTCCCCAAGTTTTACCCATGTAGAGGGGCCCTTTATGCTGGAGGACAAAACAATTTGGACAAGATATTACATTTTTTTTTTTACCCGATTACCCACTAGCGGGCCCAAGCAGATGGAACCAAAATACGAAAACTTGTTGTGCATCTGCACATCCTTAACTAAGAAATACATCACACATGAACATGAAATCTCAAAGGGTATGGAGGGAGATAGCGTCACAAGGCGGAAACTCCGTTATAATAAATTACTACAAGTTCCCAAAGTTGTACCATGTAGTTGTGTACCCTGTAGTTGTACCCCTGTAGGAGGGGCCACTTAAAGCAGGCGGTCAAAACTCATTTTATATAATCATGTTGTGCCTCGAGTCCCTAAATAACCATATCAAATTAGAACTAGAGGTTGTTATTAGTAAAAACAGACGTTTCCTCCGCTGGAGAAAGGGCCATAAATATGCTGAAAAACCATTCAACTGGAAGACAACGATGATATGCGCAATTAGGCTTGGTACTGATGATTCCTGCCAAGTTTCAATGAAATCCAGCCAGGGTTTCAGGAAAACTAGTTTGTATAAAGTTTGTGTATAAGGGGCCATAACTATGCCAAAAATCATTCAACCGGAACATAGCGATGATATGCGTAACTAGGCTTGGTACTGATCTTCCCTGCCATGTTTCGTTGAAATCAGGCCAGAGGTACACCAGAACTAGTCTGTTCAAAGTTAGTCTATTAAAGCCTTTAAAGAGCCATAATTCCACCAAAAATCAATCAACCGGAAAACGACATTCATAAGCACATCTAGATCTGATACTGATCATCCCTGCAAAGTTTCATTGAAATACGGCTAGTGGTTCAGGAAAACTAGTCCGGACAGTTTGTGTATTAAAACCTTTAAAGGGCCATAGCTCCACCAAAAATCATTCAACTGGAACACTGCGACGATATGCACAAGAAGTTTTGTTAAAATCCGGCCAGGGGTTCAGGAGAAATAGTCCGGAAAAAGTTTGTGTATTAAATCCTTTAAAGGGTCATAACTCCACCAAAATCATTCAACCAGAACACGGTGACGATATGTACAACTAGGCTTGGTACTGATCATCCCTGCAGTTTTGTTGCAATTCAGGGAAATCAAGGCCCTATCGTCTTAATGAGGCAAAATACAGCATTTTTAACTAAATCAAGGGCCATAACACCGTTGTTACTGGTCCGATCTGGCTGGTTCAAGAACTTGTTCGAGATCTTATGAATATATAACTACTGTATAAGTTTGGTAACGATCGGGTGAAAAATGGAGTGGCTAGTGCCCACACGGCAAAAGGATGGATTTTTGCAATTTCAAGGGCAGATAACTCAGCTGTTAGCGATCGAATCTGGCTGGCTGGTAAAGATCGGATGAAAAATGGAGTGACTAGAGTGTCCACAAGATAAAAGTTAACGACGGACGGACGGACGGATGACGGACAACGCAGCATCCCATAAAAATACTTTGCTATAACCGAGGTTTGCTATATCCGTAAAACGAATCCGGTACAAAAATACATCAAATTTGTTAAAGCAAAGATGTTTTTGCTTACTATAAATATACTCCTCAAAATAAGTTAAGGACCGCAAGAATATTTCTCCATATGCTTACCTGTGAAATTGACTACATACCATTTTCAAACGATTACACAGCATGTGTAAGCAATGTTGCATTAAACTGGATATTGTCAGGTCTTCTGCATTAGATAAAAGAACAAATTGTTGATATACATTAATTAATTAAGTTAATTAAAAAGTGTCCGAGATTTTTGATAATTTTTAACAAGAGTTCAATGACCTTGACTACTGATAGGTTTTGATAGCTGGATCAGCATTTCTGTGAGGTTTCATGAAAATCTGTCAAGTAGTTTCAGAGGAGTAGTCGTTACAAGTTTTTACTATGTAATTCTATGTAAACAAAGATGGCCACTGGCAGCCATGTTTAATGATGATTCAAAATAATTTTCAACATGGCCTAACATCATGTCATGCTGATCATTTCAGAAAAAGTCCCATACCAATATCACTTGCAGTCAGGACGCACGGGAACGTAAACACGTGCATAGACCTAAGTGTCCTACTCATTTCACCACAGTAGTTTGACGCAAAATAGTCCCATTATCGGGTCACGTGCTGTTTAATTGAACTGTGTATGACCTTATAAAACACACTATAAATCGAAAGTGACTGTATAAAAAACGTCAAAAGTGTGCATGTACATGTGTTATATAATGTTCTTTGATATAGTTGTTGAATAAATGTCTCAAAACTCTTTACTTGTCATTATTGTGATGAACGCCGTTCGTTATTAAATTTTGACGTTTTTTAAATCCATTTTATTGTCAACAGTTCATTTTGTGCGCCCATTTGGTGTCATCACAGATTTTCCTAATATTTTGGAATTAGATAGTCCGATACCTCGACTACGTTTTCTGAAAACATTAGGAAAATCTGTGATGACACCAAATGGGCGCACAAAATAAACCATCCTCACTAACGGAAAGTTCGTTAATCAGCCCCAATGGCTGAAATATGCGAAGTGAACATTCTGAACCATGTAAATTGACGATCTCGAAAATAGGAATTCAACTGCCCAACAGTGTGTGAGTTATTAAACAATATTGTTTAACATATCACCCAATTAAAACAATCGAACTAACAGTATTTCGGTAAACTATTTATAACGTATTCGATATTTGAAAAATACCCCCATGCGGAACCTCAGGAAAGGAAGACGCCATTTTGTTTGAAAAGTGACACTTCGGGTCAGCGTTTTCTTCTAATTTGAGAGGATGTTATCAGAATATGGCCAACAAGGAATGTTATAAAGTATTATAATGAGGAGTTTAAGCAAAATAAAATGGTAAGTATCATGTTATGTTGGATACTTTCGTTGTAACTGGTGTTAAATGACGGACCTGCGAACAGCTGAATTTGTTAAAAATGCAGGAAATTTGGCTGCTGGACGTGAGACCCCAAATGGGCGGTTTGGGAGGCTTTTTCGCGAAATATTTTTAATAAAAGGCGCAATTTTTACAAATCATTGATTGGTTGAAATTTGTATAGTTGTTCACGATTGTTTAATAACTTTTAAATGCGCTAAAATTTAAAAAATCGGTCTCTTTGTTCCTGCCTGCTTGTATGGTTAGCCATTTTTTTTCACATTGGGTCGAATTCCCGTAGTTCTTGGTCAAAAAAGCGATATTTCAGTTCATTTTGGAAATATTTGATTTTAAGAAACACATCAATATTTATTTGCGATTTATATAAGTACTATTTTGATGGTTTTGGCGTGATATTTGTTATTTGGCAATAACTTAAACACAGTTGGTGTAAATCGTGTTAGGGGGCATCTCACAGTTATTACAGTACGTTCGCGGTGCACAGTTCTGTTTACAGTCCACACAGCTGCAACATTTTTTTTCGTCATTTTTGTGGAGACTGCTCATTAAACTTGTTTATAGATCTACTTTAGATTAAAATTTGACATCAGTATTGTTTCATAATTATTTTTTTAGTTATTTGTAATTTACAATATATTTTAATGTTCATTTACTGCAGATGCTATAGCCAGTGACAAAATTCGCAAGTTTTAAAATTAGAAAATTGTTTGAAAATTAACATTTTGTTTTTTCGGATTCTTTGAATGTTACTGTGCTAGAGTAGCTTGTTTGCGTTGATTTTTTTGTACAACTGAACTAGGATATGTAGTACACAGGCTTAGGATATTGACTGAACTCTGTCTATAATTGTTGTATGTATGTGTGTGCATATATAAACACACCCAGTGACCCTTCATTTTGTATAAGGGGCGTCCGTGGCCAAGTGGTTAGAGTCTCTGACTTGAAATCACTTGCTCCTCACCACTGTAGGTTCGATCCCTCAGGGACATAGGAATCTTTATGTGAGGAAGCTATCCAGCTGGCTTGCGGAACGTCGGTGGCTGTACCCAGGTGCCCGCACGTGCACGAAAATTGCCCGTAGGGGCACCTGGGGTCTTCCTCCACGAGTGGAAGCTATATAACTATAAAATTCAATTCAATTCGTTTTGTATAATTAATGCACATTTTAATAAAAGGCGGTCCGGGTTGGCTAAAGGGGGAGGCTTATCTGTGACATGGAACTGTAATGTATATCTGTTTGTTTATTATATACATAGCTTCAACATATTCAGGTACCAAATGTATAAAAAACAACAACATTTTTTAAAAATAGTTTTTTTTTTTTTTTATACATTCCTGGACGGATGAATTGAAAACTGTTTGCAAAAGTAATTCACTATATAAAACCTGTGGGTGGGGTATGACACGCAAAGGCAATTTTTTTTATATAATGATATCAAATATTTTCTTTTATAAACATATCTATGATTATAAATATCCTTTTTTTAACAGTTTGGCATATAAATTCATTGTTGTGGACCTTTTTTTTTTTCATTTTTTTTTCCAGTTATCTTCATTGTTGTGGACCTAATACTTGGACAGTTATATACCCACAACGTAATACTTCAGAGCTGTCTTTTGACTGTTTTTGGGGCCGTTATTCGGCCACAGTCCCCCACCTGAAAGTTTTTTTTTCCCCACCTCAGTGTCAAAATTCCCCCCTTGAAAATAAAAAATAAAAAAAAACAAAAAAACTGAAAGACAGAAGGCTAGAATTGTAAGAGAACTAAGTGTTAATTGTGCTTGTGTTGAAGAAAGTAGAACAAAGTAAATGACATAACTGTCATTGGTACTTTTTGAACATAGTCTAACTCTTACAGCTAGTCAACATACATATTTTTCAAGTCTGTTTTGAACCCATTTATTGTTAAATGTATATTGGTTGGCATAAACAACAATAAAATTGTGTTATTGTATGCTTAAGTCCTTGCTTTATTTGTGTATTTAGTGTTATATATCTATTTAATCAGCATGATTTCATTTTATATTGATGATATCATAATGTGTTATGGATGTTTGAACTTTCATGCAAAATTCCCCCTTTTACTGAAATTGACGCGAAAATCCCCCCGCCCCCCCCCCCCCCCCCCCTCTGAGGGACCCGGACCCATCCCCCCATGGTAGAAAGACAGCCCTGGTAGCAAAAATTCATGTTGATGTGAAATCCAAGATGGTCGTTAAAGCTAAAAATATAACGACATATTTTCATGAAACTTCACAGGAATACTGATCTAGCTATCAAAAACTATCAGTAATTAAAGCTTCAAGCACATTGACCTCTTGTTTTTAATTGTGAACAAACTTGTGAAAAATACCTAGCCGAATTTCGGCCCGTCCGTAGCCTGATAGCAGGAAGCAGGAAAAAAGTCCTGCTTGTAGTTGTCCATCATTAAAGGGGTTGATGCACTATTTTCACTTGAAAAAGCTGAAAGAATTATCAAAATGCCATGAAAGACAAAGGAGATATGACCTATTTACAATTTGCAAAGAACATAAATGGAGGCGGCCATCTTTGAACGATGATGTCATCGCGCCATTTTACCATATAAGGCATATTGACAAAATACATTTTAAAGCAAAGAAAAGTACTTTTCTTTGCTTTAAATGACATTTTGTCAATAACTACTTCTTGAAAACTCTAAGTGATATTGATATGGGACTTTTTCTAAAATGATCAGCATGACATGATGTTGGTCCTTGTCGAAAATCGTTTTGATTCGACGTTAAACATGGCTGCCATCTTTGTTTACATAGAGTTATTTAGTAAAAATTCAAACTACTCGACGGATTTCCATGAAACTTCACAGGAATGTTGCTCTTGATGTCTAAATGATCCTAGCAACATTTCAGGTTGGTCGGAGGAAATTCAAGATGGCCGCCACAGCTAAAAATAGTTTTTCAAAAAAAATAATTGTAGCGAGTACTTCTTGAAAACTATAAGTGATGTTGATATGGGACTTTTTCTAAAATGATCAGCATGACATGATGTTGGTCCTTGTCGAAAATCGTTTTGATTCGATGTTAAACCTGGCTGTCAGCGGCCATCTTTGTTTAGAGTTATCTAGTAAAAACTTGTAGCGACTACTCCTCTGTTACTACTCGATGGATTTTCATGAAAGTTCACAGGAATGTTGCTCTTGATGTCTAATTGATCCTAGCAAAATTTCAGGTCGGTCAGAATTTCAAGATGGCCACCGTAGCTAAAAATAGATTTTCAAAATACAAGCTTGTAGCGACTACTTCTTGAAAACTATAAGTGATATTGATATGGGACTTTTCGAAAATGATCAGTATGACATGATGTTGATCCTTGTCAAAAAATATTTTGATTTGATGTTAAACATGCCAGCGGCCATCTTTGTTTACATAGTCATATAATGAAAACTTGTAGCGACTACTCCTCTGAAACTACTTGACGGATTTTCATGAAACTTCAAAGGAATGCTGATCTAGCTATCAAAAACCTATCGGTAGAGCTTCAAGGTCATTGACCTCATGTTATTCATAGACTGAAAAAAAATCCCTGAACGTTATATGAACATCATTAAAGAAACACATGGCAATTTTGATTTCTTCCAGTGTCTGGAATTATTATATTTAGATTATAATAAAATGATTTGACATTCGTGCGTTATTAAAGGTAAACATTGAATGGAATTGGCATGTGTCTCTTTAATATATACTAAGAGCTTATCCAGAGTGTAGCATCATCTTGGTAGCAAAGTGGATAAGGCCTAGTGCCAGTACTATTGCTGTAGACCTCTGCATGTGGGTTCATTCCCTGGCATAGGCATGTCTGATTCTCGTTTCTCTCTGAGGTAGATGTCCCAATTTTACCTAATATGATGTGTTAACAGGATATAAAACATTTGATTTCATATCTCAGAATAAGCTACAGTTTAAAGGGACAGGAAAAACAAGTTGTCGGCTTTCAAATTTTAAGGTCACAACCTCCCCTATCAGTTATTTTTTTGTTAGAAGGTCAAAGGTAAGGGTTATATTGTCGGACATCTCGACATAGTTGTCTCATGGCTTTTCGGTGTATTTGCGTGCCTCTGCCCGATCTTGTCCGGGCTATAACTTTGCCATGCGTAGAGGGATTTTGAAATAACTTGGCACACACGATCACCATAAGAGGATGATATGTCGCGCGCAACACCCAGGACTCTAGCTCAAAAGTCAATTTCACACTTAGAGGTCATGCAGTTCGATCTTGTATGGGCTGTAACTTTGTCATGCATAAATGGAATTACTTCGGCAATGATCACAATACCCAGGTCCCAGATCAAATGTCACACTTAGAAGTCATGCAGTCCATCCAGTCCGATCTTGTCCGGGCTGTAACTTTGTCATGCATAAAGGGATTTTGCAATTAGTCGAGCAGAAATGATCACAATACCCAGGCCTCCAGCTTACACAGTGTTCAGGGATATCCCATGGGCAACCACGTTGGTTAACGTTGGGTTACCTATGGCCACCGATGGTAATATTTGATACTACCTCAGCTGTAGAGTTGCGAGAAGATTGGTTATATCGGCGAACCGACGGTGAGAGTAACCGATGCGAGAACCCTGAACGCACCCACTGATCTACTTCCATGGCCAATCCAGAAGCGGATTCAGGTTTTGTGAATAGGTGCTGCGTAACTTCTGAAATAAAAAATTTACGAGAAAAACTCGGACATTGAACGTTTTTTGTGTGTTTTTGAGGGGTCGCTTTTTTGTTGTAAGCTGACAGCCATATTGGGACCACACTTCGTCCGTCGTTGTTAAATTGGGTCAGCGCGACATCCATTATGGCGGCTATTGCTATAAAAGGTCGAAACCTTATTAAAAAAAAACTTCCAAAGAACCACTGAACATAATTATATCGACATGTTTTCTTTATCAATGAATGCCAACCCACAGGCTTGCATTGCGATAGTAAAGAAGGATACAGAGCATATGAGTTTATTGTATATGTTATAGTAAAGAGCCATTACTATATATACATAATAACACTATCTCTTCTTCTCTCAATATTTCTATTCTGTCATAAATTAATGCAAGCCTTTGGCTATAGACTATACAGTTTGTTCAAATATAAGTATAAAGTATAAAAAAAAAAGTATATGCGCCTCCGTGGCCGGGAACGTAAAGACGTTGAGTTTCACACCATTATTTAGGGCATTTTTAAAAAAATCGTTTCTTCAACAAAATATACAGAAACTTTTAAGTCCTGCATCCATTCTGCATATTTTATTTAAAATCATACACCGATCTAATAACTAGGAGATAGGAATCTTCCGATCAACCAGTGTAGTAGCTAAACATCACGTGGTTACCCTTTCAAGTTTACCAAGTGAAGTTTTCGAAGTTCTTATTTGCTCAAAGTATTTAGTATTGAAAATACCATAATAAACTTTACAGTTTCACATCTCTTTGTTATATGTCTGTAATCGTTTAATAACTGAACTAGAAGTCAGAGGCGGATCGAGGATTAGTGATATTAGTAATGGGTGGCATGTAACTTTTGAAATAAGTAATTAACTAGCAAAAACAAGTTTAGCCCGCTGAGTTTGTTGTTGTTGTTTTTTACGGGGTCACGAAACCATTTTTTTTTGTGCAAGTTTGGGTTCTTCTTTCAAATCTGGTCTGGTTTTTGGAATGCATGTACATATGTT
This sequence comes from Cyrtodaria siliqua, assembly GCA_037043455.1. Classification (NCBI taxonomy): domain Eukaryota; kingdom Metazoa; phylum Mollusca; class Bivalvia; order Adapedonta; family Hiatellidae; genus Cyrtodaria; species Cyrtodaria siliqua. Next base: position 31,393 of record JAWPHD010017456.1, on the reverse strand, counting down.
CACACGTCTTGCGATGTTATGGAGGGTTAGATCTCCAGACTTGTATCGTCATCTGGAAGCACTGTATTTTTATATAAAAGTACATCTGAGATATAATGTAGTTGTACTTTATTTATATACGACATATAACGGATACTTGTTTTAAAATGTGACCCGTGGGAGTCTCCATTTCATATAATAATGTTTACCTTATAGTTAACAAGAGCACACTATGATATCGGAAATTATGATTTCAAAAAAAGGAGGATGGGGTGGGGATAAAAGCGATAACACGATGGGGGTCAACATCTTTTTAAGCACGAGGTAGCATTCCCACACCCCTGCACACACACACATACACCACAACAAAAGGGGGTGGGTCTGCACAGGATGTATGGAGATGGGAATGTGCGTCTTCTTCACATTTTTCTTTCAAAACCTTCGCAGACCATTCTAACATTAAAGGCTTACGTCAACATGAACTGATGCGCAATATAAAATTCCGGCCTGCTAAGGGAGAAGAGGCAGTTACAATACGACAGCGATATTTAAATCATCAGTGGGTGGCAGTGCTATTTTTTTTTTTTTTTAAAGTCTAAACAATATTAGGCCATGTTTACAATAACTTTGTTTTCCTTCATTCTTCAGAGGGGCGCAATATTTGTTGTTGAAAAGAGCACTTTTATTATGGATTTTTTTTTCTTTGATTGGGATAGGTGTTTGAAGTGGTGACGGCGTGGGTGGGGGCAGTAATCCCCCCCACCCCCACACCCCCAAAAAAATGCCTACCGACCTACTGTATTTTTTTTAGAGCATAGAATAGGAAACACAACCTTTTCTTTTTTTTGGCCAAAAAAAAAAGAGCTCGATACCGGTTTACGGCGGATGTGTTTACGGCGGATGTTTACAATGAATTAGTTTTTCTTCATTCTTCAGAGGGGCGCACTATTTGTTGTTGAAAAGAGCACTTTTATTATGGATTTTTGTTTGTTTGATTGGGATAGGTGTTTGAAGTGGTGACGGCGTGGGTGGGGGGCAGTAATCGGAGCTGCGCACATCACACATAATTTAGTTTTCGTGACTCAAGTTTAAACTGAGTTTCGTAAGTAGAATGTGCTTCAAACTCAGTCCTGCAGATTTTAGACACTCCCCCCCCCCCCCCCCCCCCGCCAAACCAAAAAAATGTCTACCGACCTACCGTATTTTTTTTTAGAGCATAAAATAGCACAACCTTTTCTTTTTTTGGCCAAAAAAAAAAAGAGAGCCCGATACTGGTTTACGGCGGATGTATGGTGATGGTGAGGTGTTCTTAATTTTTTTCTTTCATAATATTCGCAGGTCATGTCGAACATTAAAGGCTTAATTTAACATGATTTGATTCAAAAAAAAAAAAGGCCGGTCTGCTGTGGGAGAAATAGAGAGGCAGTTCAAAATAGGACAGCGGGATTTAAATATTCAGTGGGTGGCATAGGAAGAGCTAGTTTTTTTTGTTGCTGTTTTAAAGTCGAAACATTCTTAGGCCCTTTGTTACAATAAATAATTTTAAAAAAATGAGGATCTCAATATTTGAAAATAGTTGAAATGAGCCCTTTTTATTAATATATATATATATTTATATATTTTTTTTATATATTTGTTTATACTTTTTATTTATTTCGGAGCTACGCAACTCAAACACAATTTAGGTATCGTGACTTAAATTGAGTTTCGTCAATAGAACAATAGAATGTGCTGAAAACTCTATGTCTTGCGGATTATAGACCCATTCTGCATATAAATGAAGTGTACCCTGGATTTCCATTCATGTTTGCAACATATGCTTTTTATTTGGTGGTCTGGTGCACCGTAATCCCAAACTCTTCCTTAAAAATCCCCCCATCCCCGACCATGGATCCGCACTTTAATTTGTTAAACAGGGTTACTTCCCTTAGGTATTACGTCATTGTTCGGCGCCCCTTGAGGGCGCCGGACATACTTCAAGGGGCGCCGAACATACTGTGGTAGTACTTTGACCTTAGGCATGGGGAATCAAAAGGACTGATAGTTGAGTATGTTTGGATTGTAATTAAAAATGTTTAAATGGCATTTAAAGCATGCTATAAAACGCACCAGAATAAGATATAAAACACAAGAGATAAAACTGCTTAGCGATTTCTTGAATTTCTGTAAGAAATGATGCACCAATAATTCAAAAATTATACAAAATCATTTCATTAAAACGATGTCTCCCTGTATTTTGACTGAAAACGAGTCAAATGCGTAATACGGACTTGGACCGGTAACCAGACAGGTCAAAAGTTGAAAATGGTCGTACTCGAAAGTAGTACCATCAGAGGTGTTATTTGGGACTGTGTAATTGATTTAGTACATAAAAGAGGTAAGTATATTTACTGTTGTTGTTTTGAGGATAGATTTCCAAATGGGTGCAAAAAGCAAAGGAATCGGTCATCAGAGTGCTGAGTGGTACTACTTTGTATGAGGTAAGATTTTAAACAAAATGAGGTGCGGTTTGGCTGTTGTTGTCAAAAAAGGTCATCTACTTTCATTTTGAGTCAAATGCTGGTGCATAGAGCAGTTGTGGTCATTGTTGTTTTGCTATTTTTGTGATTTGTCGTCACGTATATACATTTTATTGGATATTTGAAGTGTCACGGAGCATTAGGGTAAGTGTTATTCTTTGTAGAGCTAACATTACGGTCTATGTGAAAATAATGGTGGTTCAAATCCATACGAATTTTAGAAAAATTAATGAAATTTATCGATCGTAATATCTGCGTTTCAAATGTTTTCACATTGTTCTCGTTTTTAAATCGTTTTGATTAATTATTATTGCCAAATTACATTAAATGTTGCTAAGAAATGAGAAAATACGATGATATATCGGAAAGTTTTGGCATTTAAATTTCGTTTACGGGAAATCGCTAATTTTGTAATGCTTCATTTTGACTGTCAAATGCAGACTAATGTATTGAAAACGAAAGTAGATTTATGAGCGCAGACTCGGAATCAAAAATATTCAAAATTATGCGACTTGCAGTCGAAATGGTGTTATGAAAAGGGTGTAATAGATTTGTTTGAACCCATCCCCCTTTACTTTTGAAAATCCCCCCACATTTTTAGAGGAAGGGGGGAAAATCCCCCCTGCTTTTTAGATCCTAGATTTGACACTGCAATTTATATTGTTTTCTAAGCTGAACTGGCTTGTGCAAGATCAGCTTTACCATAGGCTGTCATCCATCTGTCTTCTTCTCAGTAACCAACACTGAAATTTTCATGAAACATTATGTTAAGCATCTTAGCATTGACCTTTCAAGTTTGTTCAAATTGGGTGGATCATGTCATTTACTAAGTTATAAAATTAACTTATGTATAACCTTACCCTTACCAAAAATATAGGCTTCTGGCGACTATTTGCTGCAACTCTGCGGCAAACATTGCTGCAAAGCTGCGGCGAACAAGTTTGCGGCGATGTTGCGGTACACTTTTATCATGCAAATGAGGTCTGCGGCAAAGTTGCAGCGAACAAATATGCAAATGAGGTTCTGGTGATGTTCCGGCGATGTTCAACGCAACTTTGCCGCAGACCTCATTTGCATGGTAAAAGGGGGGAAAATCCCCCCTGCTTTTTAGATCCTAGATTGGACACTGCATTTTATATTGTTTTCTAAGCTGAACTGGCTTGTGCAAGATCAGCTTTACCATAGGCTGTCATCCATCTGTCTTCTTCTCAGTAACCAACACTGAAATTTTCATGAAACATTATGTTAAGCATCTTAGCATTGACCTTTCAAGTTTGTTCAAATTGGGTGGATCATGTCATTTACTAAGTTATAAAATTAACTTATGTATAACCTTACCCTTACCAAAAATATAGGCTTCTGGCGACTATTTGCTGCAACTCTGCGGCAAACATTGCTGCAAAGCTGCGGCGAACAAGTTTGCGGCGATGTTGCGGTACACTTTTATCATGCAAATGAGGTCTGCGGCAAAGTTGCAGCGAACAAATATGCAAATGAGGTTCTGGTGATGTTCCGGCGATGTTCAACGCAACTTTGCCGCAGACCTCATTTGCATGGTAAAAGTGTGCGGCAACTTTGCAGCAAACTTCATTTGCATAATGCTTTTAGCTGTAATCTTCTGGCGATGTTCGCTGCAACTTTGCATCAAACTTCATTTGCATAAAATGTTTCTCTGCACTGTTCTGGCGATGCTTGTGGTGATGTTCGCTGCAAAGTTGCGGCAATGTTCGCCAACACATCGCGGCAAAGTTCTTCAAAATAAATAAGGACTGAAATTATGAAATGGAACAATAGTGCGCTGTTTTAAAAAAACATATTTAGATCAAAAACATGATTTTTTTTCACTATTTAACATGGACTGCACCAAATTTAAATAAATGGAAAAGATTTAAATAAATCTACACTAAATAAATTCTCTCGATTTAAAGTATATCCTTACGGTTTGTTATGGGGGGTTGCGGGTGTCCGACCAAAGTTGACATTTCAAAATGTCTCGTAAGGGTCCCATGCCTAGTTAGGAAATTCCTCACGGGTGTATGTCTCACGCCCAGTGTTTTACATGTGCTCATGGCGATGTCAACCGCTGTCATTTCTACTTTACTCCCATTTTCATGGAGATGTCGGCCGCTGTCATTTCTGCATTACTCCCATTTTCATGGAGATGTTGACCGCTGTCATTTCTGCATTACTCCCATTTTATGGAGATGTCGACCTCTGTCATTCATGCATTACTCTCATTTTATGGAGATGTCGACCGCTGTCATTTCTGCATTACTCCCATTATCATGGCGATGTCGACTGCTGTCATTTCTGCATTACTCCTATTTTCATGGAGATGTCGACCGCTGTCAATTCTGCATTACACTCATTTTCATTGAGATGTCGACCGCTGTCATTTCTGTATTACTCCCATTTTATGGAGATGTCGACCGCTGTCATTTCTGCATTACACCGATTGTCGTGGAGATGTCGGCCGCTGTCATTTCTGCATTACTCCCATTTTATGGAGATGTCGACCGCTGTCATTTCTGCATTACTCTCATTTTCATGGAGATGTCGAGCGCTGCCATTTCTGCATTACTCTCATTTTCATGGCGACGTCGAGCACTGTAATTTCTGCATGACTCCCATTTTTATGGAGATGTCGAGCGCTGTCATTGCGCATTACTCTCACTTTTACAGAGATGTCGACCGTTGTTATTCCTGCAATACAGTCATTTCATAGAGATGTTGAGCTCTGTCATTTCTACATTACTCTCATTTTTATGGAGATGTCGAGCGCTGTCATTTCTGCATTATTCCCATTATCATGGAGATGTCGAGCGGTCATTTCTGCATTACTACCATTATCATGGAGATGTCGAGCGGTGTCATTTTCATGGAGATGTCAATTCTGCATTACTCTCATTTTCACGGAGATGTCGAGTGCTGTCATTTCTGCATTACTCCCATTATCATGGAGATGTCGAGCGCTGTCATTTCTGCATCACTCCCATTTTTATGGAGATGTCAAGCGCTGTCATTGCGCATTACTCTCACTTTTACAGAGATTTCGAGTGCTGTTATTCCTGCATTATCTCCTTTTCATAGAGATGTCGACCGCAGTCATTTCTGCATTTCTCTCATGTTTATGGAGATGTCGAGCGCGGTCATTTCTGCATTACTCCCATTTTCATGGAAATGTCGAACATCATCCTAACTGTAGCAGTCCAATAGGCACTTGGTGCCTGGATATCTTAGAATCAGCACCAGACCCTTAGGACAGACCGACAAACATAAATATAAACATTTACCAATTTTCTTTTTAAAATTTCAATAATCTCAGTTAAATTTTTACGTGTCCATGTGCTTGAATACCCATTTTATTAAATTGTTTTCTTCCTGTGCCATTTTTTTTTATAAAACTGTATATTTGTGTGTGTTTTTTTTTAGTTTTTTTTACGGGTATAAATAAAAATATCATGATCATATTCACAAGTGCTATTAAATAGCAGATTCATTTCAAATTACAACTGAAAAAGTCGGCATTACCACTGTTAGTAGCGCACTGGGCTTTGAATCCAAAGGTCAGTTGGATCCTCAGACAGTACCATGTTGTCTTTAAACATGACACTATTTCTATAGCGTACACCCTTTATAATGATTGACATGCAACATTGTGTCTTATTCATAATTTTGATAGAGCATCATCAAAAAAACTGACCAATCAGTGACCAGGAATAAGACATAACTAATACATTCTGGTAGGTGATAAACTCGATTTTTTTTCAATTTTTTCGGATTTTCAGGGTTTTTTCAATGAGGTACTCCGTGGGGAACTATTTTCAACGTTGCTATACAGTTGTCAAGTGAGTGGAGATGCGCAAGAAAATAACCACTTGCGTCCTGACTGTTGTAGTTTTCAAGAAGTAGTTGCTACAAATTTGTTTTTTAAAAATCTATTTTTAGCCATGGTGTGCATCTTGAATTTCCGGCCGACCTGACATTTTGCTAGTATCAACTAGACATCAAGAGCAACATTTCTGTTAAGTTTCATGAAAATCCATCACGTAGTTCCAGAGAAGTAGTTGCTACAAGTTTTTACTATATAACTCTATATAAACAAAGATGGCGGCAGCCATGTTTAATGACGAATAAAAAAGATTTTCGGCAAGGACCAACATCATGCCATTCTGATCATTTTAGAAAAAGTCCCATATCAATATCACTTACAGTTTTCAAGAAGTATAGGTGCTACAAACTTGTTTATCTATTTTTAGCCGTGGCGGCCATCTTCAATTTTCGGCTGATCTGAAATTTTGCTAGGATCAACTAGACATCAAGTGCAACATTCCTGTGACGTTTCATAAAAATCTGTCAAGTAGTTTCAGAGGAGTAGTTGCTACAAGTTTTTTATTATATAACTCTATGTAAACAAAGATGTCAAATCAAAATAATTTTTGACAAGGATCAACATCATGTCATGCTGATTATTTTAGAGAAGGTTCCATATCAATATCATTTATAGTTTTCAAGAAGTAGTCGCTACAAAATTGTTTTTTAAAAATCTATTTTTAGCTTTGGCAGCCATCGTGGATTTCACATCAACGTTAATTTTTGCTAGGATCAACTAGACATCATGGGCAACATTCCTGTAAAGTTCCATGAAAATACATCCAGTAGTTTCCAGGGTCCGACAAATCCTCTGCCCGGAGCCCGCGGGCTACCAAAAGTCGAGATCCGGACTACCATTTTTTTCTAACTCGCGTCCGGCGGGCTACTGCAAATTTTCTTTTGAAGTAGCCCGGCAAAAAAACAGATTTAAGCTCTAATCCATATCACAAAATCCTGTGTTCCCAGCTAATTAGCAGATAAGATTACACCGCCACGCGTCGATAATAACACCAATTAACAAGGTGTTTAGACACCACGGGTGATCGGATCAGATCGATTGACAGATTAGTTATGTACAGGGTTTCCCCAAGACCTATATCGGATGTCGCATGCGACATGCTTTAATGCCCGGCGGCGAATTTCCGTCATCCTTTGATCTCCGCGACATCCCTTAAATCCCAAAGCATTATGCCACTTGAAACAATTGCAGTCCTGCGCGTGCCTGAATATGATTGACAGGTTTATTGTCGCTCCCACTAAATAAGCTATCAGCCAATCATATTCGCGATAGCAGACTGCTGATTACCACCTGTGACCTGACCCGTGACCTGTGTATACACTTAGTGTTGAGTAATGAGGACACGGTGCTTTATTGATGAGGGACATGTGTTGAGTTGAGTAGAGTAGAACAATTGCCGAAAATGAATGTTTATGATCGAGAAACAAATATGATTGTTTTTTTCTGCAAGAATTTGTATGTAAGGGCTGTTCCATTAAAACATACCAGTGGGTAGCGGACGGCGATTTATAGAAAATACATGACCCAAAAAAACGTCCTAACTCCGGAATATCGCATCTACAGGTGGGTGGGTAAATCACACACAAAAACAATAGAGTTGTGGTGAATGGGGGGTATCTGAAATAAATCAATCAAGATGGGGTCTCAAACATTTTTAATCAAGATGGGGTGCTTTTCAAGTTAACAAAACACATTTTTTTCTCGAATACTTGTTGATAAGGTGTGTTGCTTCTAAAAATAGAATGAATTCAAGAACGACAACTCCTACGAAATTTCGTACTTCGTCATCAATTAGATTCGTACCATTGTACATCGTACTCAATTTGATTCATACTATCGGTTATTTTTCAGAGGGGAAGTTCCGTGCAGCCGTCGTTGCACGGCCGTTTTTGAAAAAATCGCGCCCAATATTTGGTAGAGTGGGTGGGGTAAAAAGATTTATTTTTTTTAAACTCTTACTTTCTCAATATTGTTATGTTTTTTAAGTACGAAAATATAACAACAAACTTTAAAGTGACACTGTCAAAAATAAAACATTATCCATTTCATTTCAATGATTAAGAGGCATTTTATAATAATTTTGCTTTAGCACCCACATGATTTAAAATATCTTTCTAAAATTTAGTTTAACCCTTAAAGCCTAGATTTAGATCTTTATAAAATGCCTCTAAATTACTTAAAAGGAATTTGATAATTTGTTTTATTGGTAAAACAACAAAGTCAAAAGTCATATATTATAGAAATAATTTTATTGGTAAATCCATTTACATACAAACATGTTCAATAACAGTGAAAAATGTTAATGAGTCGCCTCGAGTCCGCCGCGCGCAAACCGGGCTACCAAGTTCAGTTTCTGGTAGCCCAGTGGGCTACCACAGATTTTAAAGATTTGTCGGACCCTGGTTTCAGAGGAGTAGTCGCCGCAAAAAAATGTTTACGGACAGACGGACGGACACCGCACCACGGCATAAGCTCTGCTGATCTTTGATCAGTAGAGCTAACAAGATCTGTCAGAGGACAGTGCAGCTCGATTATTCGAATTTTCAGAGAACAAGAAATGATACACCCGGCATACCATCAAAAAAACAAGAGGTCAATGACCTTGAAGCTCTACTGATTGATTTTGATTTTGATTTCAGGAAGTAGTCGCTACAGACTTGTTTTTTGAAAATCTATTTTTAACCGTGGCGGCCATCTTGAATTTCCGGCCGACCTGCAATTTTGCTAGGATCAATTAGACATTAAGAGCAACATAAGTTTCATGAACATCCGTGAAGTAGTTTCAGAGGAGTAGTCGCTACAAGTTTTTACTATATAACTCTATGTAACCAAAGATGGCCACTGGCAGCCATGTTTTACGTCGAATCAAAATAATATTCCACAAGGATCAACATCATGTCATGCTGATCATTTTAGAAAAAGTCCCATATCAATATCACTTATAGTTTTCAAAAAGTAGTCGCTACAAACTTATTTTTTTAAAAATCTATTTTTAGCTGTGACGGCCATCTTGAATTTCTGGCAGATCTGAAATTTTGCTAGGATCAATTAGACATCAAGAGCAACATTCCTGTAAAGTTTCATGACAATCCGCCAAGTAGTTTCAGAGGAGTAGTCGCTACAAGTATTTACTATATAACTCTATGTAACCAAAGATGGCCACTGGCAGCCATGTTTTACGTCGAATCAAAATAATTTTCCACAAGGATCAACATCATGTCATGCTGATCATTTTAGAAAAAGTCCCATATCAATATCACTTATAGTTTTCAAAAAGTAGTCGCTACAAACTTATTTTTTAAAAATCTATTTTTAGCTGTGACGGCCATCTTGAATTTCTGGCAGATCTGAAATTTTGCTAGGATCAATTAGACATCAAGAGCAACATTCCTGTAAAGTTTCATGACAATCCGCCAAGTAGTTTCAGAGGAGTAGTCGCTACAAGTATTTACTATATAACTCTATGTAACCAAAGATGGCCACTGGCAGCCATGTTTTACGTCGAATCAAAATAATTTTCCACAAGGATCAACATCATGTCATGCTGATCATTTTAGAAAAAGTCCCATATCAATATCACTTATAGTTTTCAAAAAGTAGTCGCTACAAACTTATTTTTTAAAAATCTATTTTTAGCTGTGACGGCCATCTTGAATTTCTGGCAGATCTGAAATTTTGCTAGGATCAATTAGACATCAAGAGCAACATTCCTGTAAAGTTTCATGACAATCCGCCAAGTAGTTTCAGAGGAGTAGTCGCTACAAGTATTTACTATATAACTCTATGTAACCAAAGATGGCCACTGGCAGCCATGTTTTACGTCGAATCAAAATAATTTTCCACAAGGATCAACATCATGTCATGCTGATCATTTTAGAAAAAGTCCCATATCAATATCACTTATAGTTTTCAAAAAGTAGTCGCTACAAACTTATTTTTTAAAAATCTATTTTTAGCTGTGACGGCCATCTTGAATTTCTGGCAGATCTGAAATTTTGCTAGGATCAATTAGACATCAAGAGCAACATTCCTGTAAAGTTTCATGAAAATCCGCCAAGTAGTTTCAGAGGAGTAGTCGCTACAAGTTTTTACTATATAACTCTATGTAACCAAAGATGGCCACTGGCAGCCATGTTTTACGTCGAATCAAATAATTTTCAACAAGGATCAACATCATGTCATGCTGATCATTTTAGAAAAAGTCCCATATCAATATCACTTATAGTTTTCAAGAAGTAGTCGCTACAAACTTATTTTTTAAAAATCTATTTTTAGATCTGGCGGCCATCTTGGATTTCACATCAACATGAATTTTTGCTAGGATCAACTAGACTTCATGGGCAACAATTCTGTAAAGTTTCATGAAAATCCATTCAGTAGTTTCAGAGGAGAAGTCGCTACAAAAAAAAGTTTACGGACAGACAGACGGACGGACAGACGGACGCCGCACCACGGCATAAGCTCTGCTGATCTCTGATCAGTAGAGCTAAAAATCTATTTTGAGCTGTGGCGGCCATCTTGAATTTCTGGCCGACCTGAAATTTTGCTAGGATGAATTAGACATCAAGAGCAACATTCCTGTAAAGTTGCATGACAATCCGCCAAGTAGTTTTAGAGGAGTAGTCGCTACAAGTTTTTACACTATAACTCTATGTAAACAAAGATGGCCGCTGGCAGCCATGTTTAACGTTGAATCAAAACGATTTTTGACAAGGAACAGCATCATGTCATGCTGATCATTTTAGAAAAAGTCCCATATCAATATCACTTATAGTTTTCAAGAAGTAGTCGCTACAAACTAGTATTTTAAAACTCTATTTTTAGCTTTGGCGGCCATCTTGGATTTCACATCAACATGAATTTTTGCTAGGATCAACTAGACTTTATGGGCAACATTTCTGTAAAGTTTCATGAATATCCATCCAGTAGTATCAGAGGAGTTCTCGTTACAAATAAAAGTTTACGGACAGACGGACGGACGACGGACGCCGCACCACGGCATAAGCTCTGCTGATCTCTGATCAGTAGAGATAAAAAGAAGTGAAAACAAAGGGGCGAGCTCGATGTGTTAAGAAGGAAAACATTGGAATTTTCATTTAATCAAGGGCCACAATTTTTCTGTGATGACACGGAGGTGATTTCATAATAACCCTTTCAAAGGATACATAATGTAAATTTTATAAGAGGAAAATTTGTTAAAAGTATATGTAAATGCATTTGACCTTTGTGACCTTGACCTTTCATCCAATAATCTTGAACTCAATAGATACGATCATCGTCCCATTTATAATAAAGTGTGCAAGTTTGATGATGATGATGGATAAAAAATGTTGGAAGTTATTTACATGTTAAGAAATGCGGACGTAAACATTAACCTGATGCTAAGAGCCTATCAACACATAAATGCAATTTGTGACCATGAACTTTGACCTATAAACCCCATAAGATCCTTCGAACAGTCAAGCTAAAAAATATCAAATTATTTGTAAAGTTTGGATGGTTGTATCCTTCCGTTAATGCCCAGTAAGTGTATATATGGTTATAGGGTAGGGATCTCAACAGTTTACAAGTTATTACCTAGGGGCTATGTCACCAGGGGTGGGGTGGGAGTCTGGGGTCTATGCTGGTTGGATGGTTGTATCCGTCTGTTCATGCTCAGTAAGTGTATATATGGTTATAGGGTCGGGATCTTAACGGTTTCCAAATTATGACCCAGAAGCTATGTCCCCAGGGTTGGGGAAGGAGATCGGGGTCTATGCTGGTTGAGTGGTTTTATCCGTCCGTTCATGCCCAATAAGTCTATCTATGGATATAGGGTGGGGATCTCAATGGTTTCCAAGTTATGACCGAAGGGCTTGTCCCTAGGGGTGAGGAAGGAGCCCGGAGTCTATGCTAGTTGGTAGGTTGTATCTGTCTGTTAATGTCCATTAAGTGTATATATGGTTATAGGGTTGGGATCTCAACGGTTACTAAGTTATGACTCAGGGGGCCCACCCACACCCTCATGTTTCACCTCTTGTGATCCCCGGGGCGGGTCCAATTCTCACCCCCAGGGTCACCATTTGAGCAAACTAGGTAGGAATACTAGACGATGCTACATACAAAATATCTAAGCTGCAGCCCTTTTGGTTTCAGAGAAGAAGATTTTGAAGTGTTTTTCCTATATACTTCTGTGTAAAAATTACATTTTTTACCAATTCAGGGGCCATAATTTTGTCAAAATGAATGGAAGACTTATGCAGATTGTTGGATAAGGTAAAGAATTTGATGTGAAACAATAGCTTAAAATGTTAATGCAATAACTTGAGTAGTTTTGAAGTTATAAATCTATTGCACAAAAACTTTAAGGTAAAGACATGACAATCAAAGGGCCATAACTTTGTCAAAATGAAAGGAAGAGTTATGGAGATTGTTGGATAAGGTGCAAAATTGGATGGGAAACATTAGTATAAAGTTTTAATGCAATAGCTTGAGTAGTTTTGAAGTTATACATATATTGCACAAAAACTTTAAGGTAAAGACATGACAATCAAAGGGTCATAACTTTGTCAAAATGCAAGGAAGAGTTATGGGGATTGTTGGATAAGGTGCAGAATTTGATGGGAAACATTAGTATAAAGTTTTAATGCAATAGCTTGAGTAGTATTGAAGTTATAAATCTATTGCATAAAAACGTTAAGGTGAAGTTGGGGACGCTGACGCCAACGCGAGTAGGATAGCTCTAACTATTCTTCGAATAGTCGAGCTAAAAATCATTAATTTGCCCCAAAACAACATACTAAAAGTTTTAATATGTTTTGTCAATTTATTCTTTACGTTTAATCATTACCAATGGAGCTATGAACGCGAAATTTTAATTTTCCCCGAAATTAACTAACCTTTGACAGTTTAAATGCATACACCGAACAGTTTTGATAAAAACTGATTTTTTATGCCATCCAAAATGAAGTAAATTTTCAAGACCTAGTTGCCAATTTGGCACTGCACGCTTATCTGTAGAGTTATTCTAAAGAAAATGGTGACAGAAGTTTGTCAAGGAATCAATAGTCATGAAAATAATACGAAATAACATTTTTGGGTGAAAAAAATCATTTCATTGAAATTTCAAAATCTGAATTTTTAAATTATATTTTTTTGGTGTAAAATGTTCCTAAAGAATACAGAAACACGAAACAGTTTCCATTTTTGGAATGCAATGTGTATTTAAACTTGTGCGATGATGCAAACTTTAATCTTATTGAAATAAAGAAGGGATGGTAACTTATTTTGAGGAGTATATTTGACTGGGCATCATTGCAAAAGAAGTCGTTAACTGATTTGAGGTGTACCGCACTGGATGTTCGTCAAACATTTGACCGCAGATAGTTTATCCTTATCTATCATTTGTGTATTGAATAAAGCATTTGGTGTAATCTAATGTATTTTTTATTTGTTTTTATTACATATTAAATGTATTAAAATACACTATTGAGTGTATCGCATTATAATACATTATTAAGTGTATCGCATTGTAATACATTATTGAGTGTATCGCATTTCGTTTTTTAAGGTTCGTATCCATTTGAGGCTACCTGCAATATGACCGTGTAATCGATTTCTTAAAATGTATCGAACTGAGTATAATAAAGAATTTCTACTTAGTTTAAACTTATTTATTTTTACATCGATTGTAACGAAAGCTCTATGAACTTATTTGAATCACTCTCGATGTCTTCCTGGGTAGAACCAGTACTAAGCAATGCAGATAACATGTCTTGCTCAGGGACACAACGCATATGGCAATGACGGGAATCGAACCCACGACTTTTGAATCATGGGTCCAACGCTCTACCACTAGACCACAGCTCTCCACATTTCTACTTGATCATCAACTGCGTATAATAAAGTATTTCTACTTGATCATCAACTGAGTATAATAAAGTATTTCTACTTGATCATCAACTGAGTATAATCAAATATTTCTACTTGATCATCAACTGCGTATAATAAAGTATTTCTACTTGATCATCAACTGAGTATAATAAAGTATTTCTACTTGATCATCAACTGAGTATAATCAAATATTTCTACTTGATCATCAACTGAGTATAATCAAATATTTCTACTTGAAGCTCACGCTTTCTAAATAAACCAAACAAGCTGTCAAACAACCTGTTTATTACTGTATGGTTGACCCATTCAATTATGATGCATACACCACTTAACACCTTCCTTTTGGCAAAGTTGTGAAAGCTTGCACAAAACTTAAACAAAATGGCCGATTCGCTATAAAAAGGTAATTTACCCTGGTTTCTTTGAATGGGGAATGCAAAATTGTTTCACTAAAACCGAGAATTCGCTATATCCGAGTTCGCTATATCTGTAATTTTTTATATGAAGCAAAGAATGAGCTGGCCGGGAATTAAACAATCTTTGTTATAACCGAGTATTCGCTATAACCAAGTTCGCTTAAAGTGCGTTTTACTGTACCAAAGACCTTCGGAAATAAAACGCCCCAGAAAATACAGATTACGAATTCCAACACTAGAATAGTATATGCTGAAAATATACTTTGTGTGTTTTGTTAAAATAACATCGACAAATAACTCCAAATCCATTACTAAACAAATATATAGTTAAAATGAAAAGTAGTATTTTAGTTCTTTCTTTGGCCTAATGGTTATGTATATGGATTGTCAATGCAGAGCTGAGGTCTCGAGTTCGAATCTCGTCTTGAGTGAACTATTTTTCAATGATTAGGACGAACGACAGATTAAAAATGCCCTGGTATAGGTTTCTCTCCTTAAAAAAAGGGTTTACAGCTTGAAACACAAGCTTGAATTTGGAAATAAACCAAGCATAAAACTCCTCCCATTTGCTTTAGGCTTTTATCGAGCAATATTATCTTTAATGTAGAGTTTTGTCTACATACAGAGAGATGTACTTCAGGTAGAGTTTTGTCTACTTACAGTATATAAATGTGTACCTCATGCAAAGTTTGTGTCTACTTTGAGTATATAGATGTGTACTAAATGTAGAGTTCTGTCTGCTCACAATAATTAAATGTGTAGAGTGTATTTAATGTAGAGTTTTGTCTAATAACAGTGAATCAACTTAGGTAAGGTTTTGTCTACTTACAGTAAATAAATGTGTACTTAAGGTAGTTTTGTCTACTTGCAGTATATATAAATGTATACATAGTTTTGTCTACTTACAGTATATAAATGTATACATGGAGTTTTGTCTACGTACAGTATATAAATGTATATATATAGTTTTGTCTACTTGCCGTATATAAATGTATACGTAGAGTTTTGTCTACTTGCAGTATATAAACGTGTACTTAATATAGTTTTGTCTACTTGCAGTATATAAATGTGTACTTAATATAGTTTGTCTACTAACAGTTGTACTTAATGTAGTTGTGTCTACTTATAGCATTATATAAACATGTACTTCAGGTAGAGTTCTAATTACATTACATAAATATAAGGCAGAGTTTTGTCTACTTACAAAATATAAGGCAGAGTTTTGTCTACTTACAGTATATGAATGTATACGTAGTTTTGTTATGTGCAGTATATAAACATATACATAGAGTTGTGTCTACTTGCAGTTTAATGCAGTTTTGTCTACTTGCAGTATATAAATGTATACATAGAGTTTTTTCTACTTACAATATATGAATGTATGCATAGAGTTTTGTCTACTTACAGTATATAAATGTAAATGTAGAGTTTTGTCTTTTTACAGTATATACATGTATACTTAAAGAGTCCTCCAAATTGAAAAATAAAGTGATTTTAAATGAAAGCTTATTATAATAGAATGTCAATGTCATCGTCCGTTTTCTCAAAAACCGATGATAAATGCAAGTTTTACAGGTATGAAGTTTACCTGTACATAAAAAACTGGTGCGCGATCGACCTTCGGAAAATGACGTCATAAGGGGTTGACCAATCATATCTTCCGTACAAACTACCTAATTTACATCATCAATTATGGCGCGTATCTATGTGTAAACAAACCGTTATTCTTGTTGGATGTTCATTTTTCTCATATAGCCTAAGTGTTTTAAACCCTGGAATATTATTGATGTCCTCGTGTCTTCATCATGGTGAGAAGGTGCTCATTAAGCTTTTGTAGAAAAAGTAAACAGGAAGGCAGTGTAAGTCTACACACATTTATATATATGTATTTTGGGCGTTCTGTTGTAATTTTTTTTTTACCTCGAATTGCAGCAGAACGACCCCAAAATACATAGCCATCCATAAATGGTGATTTATTATTGATTTATTAAAACTTTTTTAAAATAGGGGTAGTGAAGATTGCAAGTTTGATTTTTTTTAAGAGTTATCAAAATAACACCCAAATTACAAAAATTGTCTGATTGTGTTTTTTTTTTTGTAATCTTTATAATTATAAAATGTTTCTTTAATACAAAATAAATTTGTTGATTTGTTATCAGAATTTTAGTCAAATCAACAAATTATGATTTTTTTTTACCTCGAGTTGCAGCAGGACGACCCCAAAATACATAGATAATAAACGGGATATGAAATGGTAGATACTTACTCAAGTTTGATTTTTTAAAATCTGAAAAACAAGTATGTACAAGAAATAAAATATGAAATGGTAGATACTTACTCAAGTTTGATTTTTTAAAATCTGAAAACAAGTATGTACAAAATATGATTTTTTTTTAGGTGGGCGTTCTGCTGTAAAAAAAAATTTCAATCGAGATTTGTTTCAACAACCTCAAAATACATATGAAAAACTCTTACCACAAGTTGCCGAAATAAACCGGTTCAGAGTTATATTTTGAGATTTTTTAATAAAGTTGATTGTTATCATAAAGGAAGACTGCAAACGAAAACGATAAAAGTAGAGAAAATAAAAGAAACAGCTGGTATGTCTTTTTTACACCTGCTACAAGTGTAGTATAAAATGTTCATCTACCAAAGATATTTTTATCTACATGAAAGAATAAGCCGTAAAAGCATGGAACTCAAAAATAACCCATGAATCTATTTTTTAAGCATACTGATAACCAAACAATGTTTTAGCCATGATTATCATACAGAATTGCTACAAGCAATGCTACAAGCAAAATAAGTTCCATATAGCCCCAAAATACACACAGACGATGTTAAACAATTACAAAACATGCCAAAATATATACAGACTATACTCAAACGATATCAAAATATATACAGACGATGCTAAACAATCTTCAACTACACACAAAAGATTCCAAACAATCTTCAACTACACACAGATGATGCCAAACAGTCTTCCACTGTATACAGACAATATCAAATTATACTTAGATGGTACTCAAATGATACTCAGGCGATGTCAAACTATTCAGACGATGTCAAAATATATACAGACGATACCAAACAGTCTTAAACTGCATACAGACGATACCAAAATTGGTTGTGTTCTAATATTATTTTAAAATAATATTAAAATATATCATAATATAAAAACATGGAAAACAAAAGAGGATACTTGACACAAGAACAAATAGAAGAACTTCGTGAACTACGTGGACAAATATCTGCAAACCAAGCAATGAAAAGATATAGAATTGGAAATGACAAACTAAGAAAGATATGGAACCCTCGTATTACAAGGGAGGACATTACAAGGGAGGACATTATAAGAGAGGATGAAAAACCATATACGGCAGACGAACTTATACCACATGACAACATAGAACGCGACAGAATATTAAAAGAAATAGCTACACCAGAAGATGTGGTGTATAATCTGGAAACCATAGCAGAAGAAAGTCGTAAACAGACGCAACTTCTTTCCCGTCTGTTGGAAAAACAAGGAGAAGAAAAAGATGACATAGATGTGTTGCTGGAACAGCAGGAGGATGAACAATCTGTTTTGAAAGACGAACAAGAAGAAGAAAAGAAACAAACATATTCCATGCAAGAGATAGGAAAAACGGTAGATGGTTTTAAAAATTTTGCATTCGTATATATGGGTATAATGACAGCTATATCAGTTTTAGGAATAACAAAAAAAAATGTAGCGAAGACACCCAAACTACAGGCAACAGCTCCAGTAGAGACGACTAGGCCAAGTTTGTTTAAAAAAAACCCAGACCCATTTGATTTTTAATACAACCTTTTATAACACTAGGTTATTTTTGAGTTCCATGCTTTTACGGCTTATTCTTTCATGTAGATAAAAATATCTTTGGTAGATGAACATTTTATACTACACTTGTAGCAGGTGTAAAAAAGACATACCAGCTGTTTCTTTTATTTTCTCTACTTTTATCGTTTTCGTTTGCAGTCTTCCTTTATGATAACAATCAACTTTATTAAAACATCTCAAAATATAACTCTGAACCGGTTTATTTCGGCAACTTGTGGTAAGAGTTTTTCATATGTATTTTGAGGTTGTTGAATCAAATCTCGATTGAATTTTTTTTTTACAGCAGAACGCCCACCTAAAAAAAATTCATATTTTGTACATACTTGTTTTCAGATTTTAAAAAATCTAACTTGAGTAAGTATCTACCATTTCATATTTTATTTCTTGTACATACTTGTTTTTCAGATTTTAAAAAATCAAACTTGAGTAAGTATCTACCATTTCATATTTTATTTCTTGTACATACTTGTTTTTCAGATTTTAAAAAATCAAACTTGAGTAAGTATCTACCATTTCATATTTTATTTCTTGTACATACTTGTTTTTCAGATTTTAAAAAATCAAACTTGAGTAAGTATCTACCATTTCATATCCCGTTTATTATCTATGTATTTTGGGGTCGTCCTGCTGCAACTCGAGGTAAAAAAAAAATACAGCAGAACGCCCACCTAAGAAAAAATCATAATTTGTTGATTTGACTAAAATTCTGATAACAAATCAACAAATTTATTTTGTATTAAAGAAACATTTTATAATTATAAAGATTACAGTCTATTTTTGTAATTTGGGTGTTATTTTGATAACTATTAAAAAAAATCAAACTTGCAATCTTCACTACCCCTATTTTAAAAAAGTTTTAATAAGTCAATAATAAATCACCATTTATGGATGGCTATGTATTTTGGGGTCGTTCTGCTGCAATTCGAGGTAAAAAAAAAATTACAACAGAACGCCCAAAATACATATATATCATTTCCATGTGGCCGTCATCGAACTAAATGGATTGAACTTGTTGTTTTGCAAAACGGTGTGAAATGGAATTTTTCAGAGCACTCTCGCGTATGTTCGGACCATTTCACTGAGAAAGATTTTGATGACTCTTATGTAACGAAAAAGAGATTACACCAGTTCGGACGGGATAAAATAATTATTTTTGTTGGTGTCCGGAAATATAACTTTCCAAATGCCAATGTCCGAATTTTTTGAGAGGGAACGGTAAATTAACATTCTACGGTAAGTATTTTTAATTGTGATGTTCGGGGCAATCTCACCTTCGTTGTTTACGGTAATTACGAAAATCCAACCATTAATTATCACTTATTGGTAATTATTCGGGTATTCTATAAACTGTCTAAAATTACGGTACTCAACTTGGGCAAACTGTAAAACCAGTACACCGAGACACACTTTACACGCGGGTAGAGTGGGGTTATTCCTTTGAATTTTGCGGTGAGTGAGCGGTACACTGTTTGATCTGTGGAACTGTCACGTTCTAGTCACAAGTGTAGTTATAGTGCAGACTGTGTAACACACTCAAGTGATATGAAAACGCAACACGGGAATTTCCGCTATATATTGTATATACTGCACACTTAATTGCACATAATATTCCAAAGAAATCCCAAGATGCTTTTTAAAAAGAAAGTTGCAGTTAACTAGAGAAAGGACACAACTGTGATGTTGTAGACGTTTTAATCACACTACACTTTGTAACAAGAACTTCATAAATGTTGAAGTAGCTCTTTGAAAAATTGAGCTAGTTCAGTACTGTATTTAACGTAAATAGTTTGCAAAATGTTGTATCCTAAGTTTGCTCACATGATTGAGCCAAACGCGTACTCTGTGAATAATGAAACATTGAAGGAATAATATTTGCTGTATTATTTGTTGTTTTAGTATTTTTTCCAAAAGGAAAGGTCTCACGTAGCCATGTACCATTCGATTAAAAGCAGCATATTGTACATACAATATATAGCGGAAATTCCCGTGTTGCGTTTTCATATCACTTGAGTGTAGTATACTGGGCTATATGCGATTCAGTCCACAACAGTGAACTAATAAAAAATGTGTAAACAATGAACTAACTGAACTGAATGTTGTTTAACGGCTCATCAACATAGTATATGTTATATAGAGCCGCCCCAGAGAGAGGGGAAGGATACATAGGAATCCGGGAACCGTGCCCTACTCTTATTATCGAATAGATTCCTATGGCTCTTTTCCTATACGTGCTCGGAGGATAGACCGATACATGGGACCGCCCGGTATACGTCCCCATCCGACGGACGAGGCTAAGGGAAAGTGTCTTGCCCAAGAACACACCGACGAAACTCAGTGGCACCACGGATGATTGAACCCGGGGCCTCCGTTTACAAATCCGCCGCGCTACCGACTGCGCCACGCCATGAACTAATGAACAACTAGAAATTGTTATTGTCCATGGGACAAAAACGTATGGCTCCCCCAATAGCCCGAACAGGCATAATTGACGACTCTAGGTCCAACCGTCCTCTATTGATCCGAGATCGTTTTGATAATCAATATCCCTGTGACTGTATCTACTATCTGTATCAGTAAGGCCACATAAAAAAATGTGTGTGGTTCAGGTAACCCGATCGACCCTATTAGTTTAAGGGGCCGACCCTAAAACTTTTTATGCAAAAAAAAAAAAAAAAAAAAAAAAAAAAAAAAATATTAAAAAAATATTTAAAAATAAAATAAAAATCAATAGGGGTCATCTACTGGTCATGACCAACCATCCTTCCAAGTTTGAGGACCCTAGGTCCAACCATTCTCTAGTTATTGGTCGGACATCGTTTTGATAGTCAATGTCACCGCAACCTTGACCTTTGACCTAGTGACCCCAAAATCAATAGGGGTCATCTACTTGTCATGACCAACCATCCCTCCAAGTTTGACGAACCTAGGTCCAACCATTCTCTAGTTATTGATCGGACATCGTTTTGATGGTCAATGTCACCGCAACCTTGACCTTTGACCTAGTGACCCCAAAATCAATAGGGGTCATCTACTTGTCATGACCAACCAACCTTCCAAGTTTGAGGACCCTAGGTCCAACCATTCTCTAGTTATTGATCGGACATCGTTTTGATAGTCAATGTCACCGCAACCTTGACCTTTGACATAGTGACCCCAAAATCAATAGGGGTCATCTACTTGTCATGACCAACCATCCTTCCAAGTTTGAGAACCCTAGGTCCAACCATTCTCTAGTTATTGATCGGACATCGTTTTGATAGTCAATGTCACCGCAACCTTGACCTTTGACCTAGTGACCCCAAAATCAATAGGGGTCATCTACTTGTCATGACCAACCATCCTTCCAAGTTTGAGAACCCTAGGTCCAACCATTCTCTAGTTATTGATCGGACATCGTTTTGATAGTCAATGTCACCGCAACCTTGACCTTTGACCTAGTGACCCCAAAATCAATAGGGGCCATCTACTTGTCATGACCAACCATCCTTCCAAGTTTGAGGACCCTAGGTCCAACCATTCTCTAGTTATTGATCGGACATCGTTTGTGACACAGACACGCACGCAGAGAAACAGACAGACAGACAGACAGAAAGCACAAAATCAATATGGCTCCCCTACCACACAAAGTGTGGGGGAGCCATAATTAGGACATTTAGTTTATTATATTAAATTATTATATTTTGTTTGAAATGTAGCAATGAACTTTATTGAATAATGAGACAATGCAATTTTTAAACATGTTGATTATTTTAGGCCAGAGTTTTTTGATTTTTAGATTTACGGACCAGCCGACTGCAAGTTTTGCCGAAACCAAAAAAAAGAAAAGATTTTTTTTTTTCAACTCTCTAAAAAATTAAAAATTAAAATTTAAAATAAAAAATGAAGTCAGGCAACTGAGAGAAACTTTCAGTATTGTGAGACCTATCTGCCTCTCCCGCTTCAACAAAGCCTTAAAATCATCCACACAGAATGCTAAAAAAACAATGATTTTTGGATGTATGAATGTGCTAATTCAAACTGTGAAATAACGGTTAAAAAGTTAACATATTAAAATGGCATTTTTTGGTCACCATCTTAATTTTTTTTTTTTTTTCTCCCTCCTCCTACCCTCAACTTTTAGAGAAAAAAATCCGTAAATCAATTAATAAAAAAAAACTGGCCTTATTACAAAATAAAAACATACAAGGTATTGCAGAAAATAAATAAAATAAATTAAAATTATAAAATAGTCGTGTTTTTTGTCCATTTAATTGCATCATCATGTTATTCCTCAAATCGAAGCTAAAAAACAAAGCATGCAATGCTTATAGTATGAAATAAAAAATATTTGATGTGTCTGTGCAAACAACACTTTACCTGTGTGAGTGAGTCCGTATTTTTTTGCTGGTAATGCCAGATAATGGAATGGCCCACTAGCTACTACAGCGACAACGCAAAACAACCCGTAACACTTACATTGGAATGGTTTTACCTGGTTTAAACAATGGTTTCAACACGCGCCTGACCGATTACACAGAATTTATATGGATGTTTATAGCATGGGTCGGTAATAATGTAATTGTTTTAAAATGGCTCGTTAATATCAGTAAAAAATCACGATCAAAAACTTTTTATTTAATTGCATCAAACAAGTTACAATTAAATTCCTTGAAGTATATTCTGCTGCCTCTGTTGGTAATTATCGAGATGTAATCAGCAATTAGAAGAAGTCGTTGATCGTAATTTTAACCTGTCATTTTCGGCGAATAGTTCATCTTTTCCCGATGTCCGAATTTATAAAACCATCAAAACTATTGAAATAAGGTTGATTTCTTAATATGTCCGAACACTAGTTTTATTATTTCCTTCAATTAATTAGGTGTCTTGAATTAAGGAGTGTCCGGACTCATTGAGTAAATACGGTAGGTATCGAAAACTTAAAACCAATGCTGAAACCTGACGCAATTCCCCGATTCTCCGATTTGCATACCCACAGACGGAGACACAGTCACAGGATGAAGACATTGAAGGTACCAGGAGTTTATTTGTATTATTCGTTTATTGTTTCATTTATACTTTATACGCTCAAAATCAAAGTGGATGGGGTAAACAAAATGTGTTCAACATTTTCCACTTCGCTCGCATTGTTTACTTCGTTTGTGTCCGCCATTTTGGTTTCTAATGAACCATGGGTAATGCGTGACGTCAACAGGGGTTTTCCATTCGGCTGTTTCCGTGAAACCTCAGTTACGTTTCCGTGACAGGTGTGTATTAGGGGCAAATGTGCCGTATGGATTCGTGATTTACCAATGAACGAATAGGTTTACGATGTTGACCGAAGTATTTTTAGAAACTGCTAATCATTATCGTTGTAATACAAAGGGAAGTTATTTCAATTTGGAGGACCCTTTAATGTAGTTTTGTCTACTAAAGTTAAATAAATGTAAGAAAACAGTGTGTGATGTGAGATATACTCAATGTTATAGAGTGTGGATATCAGTCTTAAGATAAACTATGATAAACTATGACCTTTCACATTCTGCACAAGAGTGTGTGATGTGAAACCACTTATCATAGTCAAGTGTGATTTATAGAATATGTACATTAATAATTAATATCATTGCGTATGTATAATATATGTTATGCTGTTACCTTTCATAATTTTGTATGATTTTGTGTTTCAGGTAAATATATTATGTAAGTCTCCTACTCTGAAGGAATTACAGAAATAATTTACTAGAGTAAATAATGTACATACATGTAGTATGTAGTCACTTTTGTGTCATATTTCATCTTAATGATGTTTAATGCTTTGTATAGATGTGTTCTTTTTGTATTGTAATTATCATGTGTGTACTGTTATATATATATGTATGCTCTCCAATTAAGAGGAAAATAAAAGATCAATCAACTTGTCTATAAATGTGTAATTATGGTAGTTTTGTCGACTTGTCTATAAATGTGTAATTATGGTAGTTTTGTCGACTTGTCTATAAATGTGTAATTAAGGTAGTTTTGTATATAAATAAGTATATAAATGTGCACTTCAGGTAGATGTTGTTTTACTTACAGTATATAAATGTGTACTTAATATAGTTTTTTGTCTACTTCCAGTATACTCATCGTTACCTAGATAGATAATAATATACTCTGTCTATTTCAAGGACAGATCTGACTACTTAACAGTATAGTATACTTGTGTCTATTTCAAGGATATATCTGTCTACTTACAGTAAAGTATACTCGTGTCTATTTCAAGGACAGACCTGTCTACATACAGTTAAGTATACTTGTCTACTTCAAGGATAGATCTGTCTACTTAAAGTATAGTATACTTGAGTCATTTCAAGAACAGACCCGTCTACATACAGTAAAGTATACTTGTGTCTACTTCAAGATAGATATGTCTGCTTACAGTATAGTATTATCGTGTCTATTTCAAGGACAGACTTGTCTACATACTGTATAGTGTACTTGTGTATAGTCTACATACAGTAAAGTATACTCGTGTCTACTTCAAGGATAGATCTGTCTACTTACAGTACAGTATACTTGTGTCTATTTCAAGGATAGATCTGTCTACTTACAGTACAGTATAATTGTGTCTATTTCAAGGATAGATCTGTCTACTTACAGTAAAGTATACTCATGTCTATTTCAAGGACAGACCTGTCTACATACAATAAAGTATACTCTTGTCTATTTCAAGAATATATCTGACTATTTCCAGTACAGTATACTTGTGTCTTTTTCAAGGACAGACCTGTCTACATACAATAAAGTATACTCGTGTCTATTTCAAGGATAGATCTGTCTACATACAGTAAAGTATACTTGTATCTATTTCAAGGACAGATCTGTCTACTTACAGTAAAGTACACTTGTGTCTATTTCAAGGATAGATCTGTCTACTTACAGTAAGGTATACTCATGTCTATTTCAAGGACAGACCTGTCTACATACAATAAAGTATACTTGTGTCTATTTCAAGGACAGATCTGTCTACTTACAGTATACTTGTGTCTATTTCAAGGACAGATCTGTCTACTTACACTACAGTATACTTGTGTCTATTTCAAGGACAGATCTGTATTTTTACAGTATAGTAAGCTTGTGTCTATTTCAAGGACAGACTTGTCTACATACTGTATAGTGTACTTGTGAATAGAATACACTGTCTACTTCAAGGATAGATCTGTCTACTTACAGTACAGTATATTTGTGTCTATTTCAAGGATAGATCTGTCTATTTATAGCACAGTATATTTGTGTCTATTTCAAGGACAGATCTGTCTACTTCCAGTATAGTATACTTGTGTCTATCTCAAGATAGATCTGTCTACATACAGTAAAGTATACTCGTGTCTATTACAAGGACAGACCTGTCTACTTACAGTAAAGTATACTCGTGTCTATTTCAAGGATAGAGCTGTCTACATACAGTAAAGCATACTCATGTCTATTTCAAGGACAGACCTGTCTACATACAGTAAAGTATACTCGTGTCTATTTCAAGGATATATCCGACTATTTACAGTAAAGTATACTCGTGTCTTTTTCAAAGACAGACCTGTCTACATACAGTAAAGTATACTCGTGTCTATTTCGAGGATAGATATGTCTACATACAGTAAAGTATACTTGTATCTATTTCAAGGACAGACCTGTCTACTTACAGTAAAGTATACTCGTGTCTATTTCAAGGACAGACCTGTCTATTTACAGTAAAGTATACTCGTGTCTATTACAAGGACAGCTCTGTCTACTTACAGTATACTTGTGTCTATTTCAAGGACAGACCTGTCTATTTACAGTAAAGTATACTCGTGTCTATTACAAGGACAGCTCTGTCTACTTACAGTATACTTGTGTCTATTTCAAGGACAGACCTGTCTACTTATTAGTATAGTATACTCGTGTCTATTACAAGGACAGCTCTGTCTACTTACAGTATACTTGTGTCTATTTCAAGGACAGACCTGTCTATTTACAGTAAAGTATACTCGTGTCTATTACAAGGACAGCTCTGTCTACTTACAGTATACTTGTGTCTATTTCAAGGACAGACCTGTCTATTTACAGTAAAGTATACTCGTGTCTATTACAAGGACAGCTCTGTCTACTTACAGTATACTTGTGTCTATTTCAAGGACAGACCTGTCTACTTATTAGTATAGTATACTCGTGTCTATTTCAAGGATAGATCTGTCTACTTACAGTAAAGTATACTCGTGTCTATTTCAAGGATAAATCTGCCTACTTACAGTAACGTATACTCGTGTCTATTTCAAGGACAGACCTGCCTACATACTGTATAGTATACTTGTATCTACTTCAAGGATAGATCTGTATACATACAGTAAAGTATATTTGTGTCTATTTCAAGGATAGGTCTGTCTACTTACAGTAAATTATACTCGTGTCTATTTCAAGGACAGATCTGTATAGTATACTTGTGTATAGTATACTTGTGTCTACTTCAAGGATAGATCTGTCTACATACAGAAAAGTATACTTGTGTCTACTTCAAGGATAGATCTGTCTATTTATAGCACAGTATATTTGTGTCTATTTCAAGGACAGATCTGTCTACTTACAGTACAGTATACTTGTGTCTATTTCAAGATAGATCTGTCTACATACAGTAAAGTATACTCGTGTCTATTACAAGGACAGCTCTGTCTACTTACAGTATACTTGTGTCTATTTCAAGGACAGACCTGTCTATTTACAGTAAAGTATACTCGTGTCTATTACAAGGACAGCTCTGTCTACTTACAGTATACTCGTGTCTATTACAAGGACATACCTGTCTACTTATTAGTATAGTATACTCGTGTCTATTTCAAGGATAGATCTGTCTACTTACAGTAAAGTATACCCGTGTCTATTTCAAGGATAAATCTGCCTACTTACAGTAAAGTATACTCGTGTCTATTTAAAGGATAAATCTGCCTACTTACAGTAACGTATACTCGTGTCTATTTCAAGGACAGACCTGCCTACATACTGTATAGTATACTTGTATCTACTTCAAGGATAGATCTGTATACATACAGTAAAGTATATTTGTGTCTATTTCAAGGATAGATCTGTCTACTTACAGTAAATTATACTCGTGTCTATTTCAAGGACAGATCTGTATAGTATACTTGTGTATAGTATACTTGTGTCTACTTCAAGGATAGATCTGTCTACATACAGCAAAGTATACTTGTGTCTACTTCAAGGATAGATCTGTCTACATACAGTAAAGTATAATCGTGTCTATTTCAAGGAGAGATCTGTCTACTTAAGTATACTTGTATCTATTTCAAGGACAGACCTGTTTACATACAGTATAGTATACTTGTGTCTACTTCAAGGATATATCTGTCTACTTACAGTATAGTATACTCTTGTCTATTTCAAGGACAGATCTGTCTACTTACAGTATACTTGTGTCCATTTAAAGGACATATCGGACTACTGTATCCGTCTACTTACAGTATACTCGTGTCTATTTCAAGATAGATCTGTCTACTTACAGTATAGTATACATGTACTTGTGTCTATTTCAAGGATAGATCTGTCTACTTACAGTATACTCGTGTCTATTTCAAAGATAGACCTGTCTACTTACAGTATAGTATACTTGTGTCTATTTCAAGGATAGATCTGTCTACTTACAGTATAGTATACTAGTGTCTATTTCAAGGACATATCTGTCTACTTACAGTATACTTGTGTCCATTTTAAGGACATATCTGAATAATGTATCTGTCTACTTACAGTATAGTATACTCGTGTCTATTTCAAGGACAGACCTGTTAAATACAGTATCAGTGCTCACGCTACCATACGCCATGGTCGCCATTTGAGATTATTTTATAATACTGTCGATTATTTTAAAGAAATGTTGACAAGAAATGGCGATTATTTTATTTTTATTTTTTATTTATTTTTTATAACTTTTTCGTATAATGGTCTGTTTGACACTCCAAGTAATAAATGACCCTAATAAACATTACATAATCCGTTCACGCCCCCTGTGATGTCGCCACACGCTTATCAATTATCGCTTGTAATAGTTGTTAATTCCCTTAATTGGCACTTGTCGGATAATCGGCATTGTTGATACACGCAAACATCATCTGATTAATGGACCGAACAGCCAGTCAAATATGCCGTTATTTGTTATCTTTCGGGCGATTGACCAATCAGACAATCCGTTACGCATCCAACAGTAGGTACAGTTTCATGTTTGTTTTTCTGTACACAAACTACGAAGAGATGAAATTAATTTGTGCACGCACTATTATGAACATAGTCGCTACTTTCATCTGCATTAATAGCTATCCCATCATGATCCCGATAGGTAGCAAACTCCCATGTGTATTGTGAAAACACTTGCAATAAAGTAATTAAAACATTGAAACAATAAGAAGTTTGACTTCGTGTCGGCAGTTTCACTTTGTCACAACTTTGAGATCGACAATTAATGACATAAAACTACATTATCCTAGTTCTGGGGTTGTGTTTTCTTTCCCCTTTGATAAGAAAGACCATTTTTGGCATTCAAAACACATTAATGCATGAAAAAAGTTCGTAATTGATGGTATTTCGATTAAATGTTTGAAATTTTCGGGCCGTAAAATTGCCGTGTCATAGTACTTCGGATGGTACATAATTTCGTTTTTTTTTGTTTGTTTTTACATAATCTAATGAGAAAAACTGTCCTTTACAAATACATGTTGGTGGAAAGTGGTGACAAAAAGAAAAATATAGCCAGAGGAGGCCCTGATAGTCTAATAAAACCTGATTGAAAATTATGCTCTTACGACTGACCAAATTTTCTTCTGCATTAAAGTTGGCTATTATTTTCTTAACTAAAAAATGTGTGGCTATTAATTTAAAATGGCCAGTGTGAGCACTGCAGTATAGTATACTTGTGTCTACTTCAAGGATAGATCTGCCTACTTACAGTGTAGTATACTCATGTCTATTTCAAGGACTGATCTGTCTACTTACAGTATACTTGTGTCTATTTCAAGGACAGATCTGACTACTGTATCTGTCTACTTACAGTATACTTGTGTCTATTTCAAAGATAGATCTGTCTACTTAAAATAAAGTATACTTGTGTCTATTTCAAGGACAGATCTGTCTATTTACAGTACAGTATACTTGTCTTATTCAAGGAAAGATCTGTCTTTTTGCAGTATAGTATGCTTGTGTCTATTTCAAGGACAGACTTGTCTACATACTGTATAGTGTACTTGTGTAAGTATACCTGTCTACTTATAGTATAGTATACTCGTGTCTATTTCAAGGACAGATATGTCTACTTACAGTATACTTGTGTCTATTTCAAGGACAGATCTGTCTACTTACAGTACAGTATACTTGTGTCTATTTCAAGGACAGATCTGTCTTTTTGCAGTATAGTATGCTTGTGTCTATTTCAAGGACAGACTTGTCTACATACTGTATAGTGTACTTGTGTATAGTCTACATACTGTATAGTGTACTTGTGTATAGTATACCTGTCTACTTATAGTATAGTATACTCGTGTCTATTTCAAGGATTGATCTGTCTTCTTACATTTCAGAAATGTATATTTCAATCAGTTTTGTCTGTTTACTACAAGTAGAATTTTGTCTACTTTATTACACACACATTTATACTTCAAGTCTACTTACAGTACAACTAAAATGATAAATATTGCACACTTGTCTGAACACCATTATGGTCAGGTTAAAATAGCAATCTGGCCTTTATATCTGGACTGATTTCCAAATAAGAAAGCATAAATGTAGAAAATACCAAAAACCTCGCTGTAAAATTTACTTCTCAAATAAAAACATACATGGAATATACAATATATTTTTTTCCTATTATTTAAATTGCTCTGGCACGTACAATATAAGATAAAATATGTCTCTTTCATATCACAATTATATTTTCCCTTGCTACAACTTACATTAAAATATAAATTATATCACGACTTATCACTGAATTCAATGAAAGGTATATCAACCCGATTGAAGTATTTTCCAAGATCTTCTAATTTTCCTCCATATGTTTCTCTTAATACACTGCCAAATCATCTATGACAACATTCTAGTTTATCTGAATGTGATCACTTCATGCCAGAAACTCTTAAAATGAAAACACTTCAATATTCCTTGTCACTGCTGAAAAACATGAAAACAAGAGGCCCAAGAGGGCCTGTGGACGCTCTACTGGCTAACATGGCTCTTATAACATCAATGAAGCGAGAGACTGCCATTTACGTTTTTTGGAAAGTTTTGGGCAAAAAACAGCTTTTCAACTAAATCAAGGGCCATAACTAAAGAATCTGGTAAAGTTTGGTTAAGATCAGATGAAAAATGAAGGCTCTACCATATTAATGAGGCAAAAAATAGCATTTTTAACTAAATCAAGAGCCATAACTCCCCTGTTACTGGTCCAACATAGAGCTAAAAAAAAATCAAAAACAAAAATTCAAATAATAATATAAAAAGAAGAAAGTCATAAAATCTGGTAAAGTTTGGCAAAGATCAGATGCAAAATGAAGGCCCTATTGTAAGACGAGGCATATTATAGAATTTTTAACAAAATCAAGGGCCACAACTCCGCTGTTACTGGTCCGATCTGTCTGGTTTTCGAACTTGACCAAGCTTTTATTGACATTAACAATCTGATAAAGTTTGGTAAAGATCGGATAAAAAATAGTCTTAACGAAGCAAAATATAGCATTTTGAACTAAATCAAGGGCCATAACTCCGCTGTTACTGGTCCGATATGAATGGTTTTCGAACTTGTCCGAGCTTTCATTGATATTAACAATCTGATATAGATTGTTAACAATCTGATATAGATTGG
>JAWPHD010017455.1:0-44544 GCA_037043455.1 Cyrtodaria siliqua | reverse complement strand
TGTTTTTGTTCAAATCAAGTAATGTACGTATACACCGAGATGGATACCGCAGTAATTAACATATACATCAATACTATCGTATGTAACAGTAAAAGTATAACAAAGAAACGTTTATTTAATTTATGAAACTAATATTCTAAAATAGTGTATGGCTGTATTAAAAGGTATGTTATAAGTCTATTAGATGTCAATACGTTTCTCATAGATTGTACATGTGAGCGATATGAAAATGCGTTATATAACTGTTGGATTGGACATGCGAGCGAAATGTGAAAGGATCACTCGGTACGTTATATAACCAGGGATATATATGAATATATGTTTTCGTACAGTTAAATTTCAAATGATTATATATTTACATAACATATTGTTAAGCCGTGAGGATAATAGACAGCGGAAAAGCGGACAAATAGACAATACATTATCAACAGCCGGAATGTTCATCTGTCTGGGGATAATTGCAAATTAATTAATAACAATTACCTGGCAATTAAGTTTCGGTCCTATTTCAACTGCACTCAATGTCTTTATTTGTATTATTGAGCGTCGTAGACACAGCTTGAACCTTCGGAAAGAGTGTATTCAGGCGATTTGTTCAATATCTACATGTATGAGCACTAGTTATAGGTTTTGTTGCTGTTGTTTATTCAACTACTATTAAATTGTAGTCTTTACATAACATGTAATTACTATTGTATTATTACATATATAATGTTACAACAGTTGCCAATTGTAAATACTCTGTAACAGTTATATAGAGCTAAATGTCTATATATAAATATCTAAGTACATAAAAACAGACTTAATAAAACTGTTAATCTATATAAATTATGATACAAAACAGATGACTATCCGTAAAATAAATATCTGAACTGTTAAAAATTGTATAAATGTAAAAGTTAATATAGTTAAAAGTGAATGTAATTTTCCTGACTCTACTATTTTTCTCAACTCTCATTAATAATATGTAAATAGTCGTTTCCTATTAGTTCCGTCATTGTGTTATGTATTTATACATGTATGTTATTGCTGTAATTTGCTTTATCTGTTCACTGATTTGTGAAATTAAGCAGCCTGTAATAAAGTAAAGTAAAAATTAGGTAAGGCCCTGACTAGGTGCATATAAACACCAATACAAACTAATAAATTGTATGCGGGTTCAATCACATTAAAGTCTTTCTTATTTGCAGTCATGAGCCAATAACGCACGTTGCACAACTACATTGTGAAATGAAGATGAGCCAAGAACAAACAAATCCGTTTGTTAAACTGGTAGACATGCCGTCGTCAAGCACGGTGTAACAACAATGTTACATGTGTGTACTTCTCAAAAAAGAACCAGGCCAGTGTGGATGTAGATGGAGACAATTACAAAACAAGATGTTAGTCGAGTCACGACCATGACCCGGGATTTCGCCAGTCGAAAACGACGACCTCGCTATTCTCCAAAATTATTAAATTATTAAACGGGGAAACCGCTAAGAAAAACGCAGAACTACCACCTCCATAAAATGATTGAATGTACACGATTACAACATATGAAAAATGGAACAAAACAAATGGAATACAATACATTCTAAACAATGTGAAATGACATTTTTCTGGAACTTTGGACAGAATCGGTTAATTAATTGGTATTATATCAATAATATCATCCAAATTTTATATATCAATGTGTAAATTTTATATATCGAATTATAAAAACGGGTATGACAAAAGCCTACTTCAAATTTGACGTCATGACGTTGACGTCACGGCCGGTACAGTTTCAAAAAATATTATTAATTTACTTATTATGTTTGTTACTAATGCCTTAAAGAATTTTTTGCAAATGATTTAAACTTTGAATCGGAATTACAGTTTTAGTGACCCTATATGGAATGTACTGACCCACTATAGAATAATAGAGGGTCACATGGCTCTAATCCAATGAAATTCCGAGGATTTTGTGCGAGGTGCAACAAAATGCATTATCAGCAGTCAGAAAGTGCATCTGTCTGAGAATGTTTAATTAAATGATAACAGTTACCTGGCAATTATACTAATACATTGTTTGCGAAATTCGTATTTCCATTCATGTATCTCACAACTTCATTGTGAATGGGAGAAAGATAAAGAAGGCCTTTTGCTATAATACTAACACAAAACAATGATACAGAGGGTTGTCTGTCGGGAAATACAAACGATGATTAATTATTGAAGATCTGGTTTGATTGAGATAGAATGTAAATTGACAAATGTGGTAAAATCAATCACACAGATAACGCAAGTGTAAGACGATGCCCTGTTCGATTATTTGGTAAAATCGTCTTTTCTCTCCATGTCCTATTTTCTCCGATCATTCATAACTGGACATTGTTATTTATTTGCATAACACACATTGTATTTTCTTTAAGTATTCACATCTGTAACTAAAACAGGACTTCTGATTGTTCTTGCCTGTTTTCGTTGGTTCCAATGGTCTTCGAGCCCAGTGTGCGTGGCTTTAATGTAGAATACCGCTTAAAGCTACAGACGCTATACTTAAACTGATACTAACACATGAACATAATTAAATTACGGGTGAAGTAGTTTCAGTTCAACGAACGGCCAAAATGGCGGTATATAAGCCAGAAATCGATGCGTAAAACACCACGTTGTGTTTAACGTTCGTACAGGTCAAATTGATAATATACGGCTTTTAAATATATTTCATAAAAAAATAGTTTACCGGAACGGAATTTGAACCAGGGAACTTGCAGTTTTATTTGTAACATGAAGATTTTACCACTACACCACGGACTCTTGTTGGTATGTAGTAGCATTTCTAACACTAAATATTCATTACGTTGCAATTCTAGTGCACACACGAGTATAAACTTATCATACGCAAAATAAAAAAAGAATCGAGATTAAAGTTTTGAGACTGAATCTTAGTTAAACTGATAATAAATAGAGATTATTTAACTGCTGGGATAGATTATAGGGAAATCCTTCACGAGATGGTAGACGTGTGTTTTTTTCACGAACGAGCGCAAGCGAGTGGGTGAAAAAACTAACACGTCTACCATCGAGTGAAGGATTTCTCTTTGCGCTCGTTCGTGAAAAAACACACGTCTTCCATCTCGTGAAGGATTTCTCTGTAATCTAACACAGCTGTTTAATAATCTGTTTATTACATTTTAAATCAGTTTGTGCATGATTTTAACCGAAATTATTCGCTTTATTGAACGTTAACGGTGGATGACGCCGACGTCAACACCACCTTATTGACGTCATAACTCAGCGTCACGTTATTTTTGTGTTCGGAGTTGGTTATTAATATTTAGCGATTATGAATATTCTTTCACTGAGAAATCCCAATCTTTCACTCACAGAAATATAATAAATAGTATTACACCAGGCATGGTTATTTACATGTGCGAGATGATGAAGTATATACTGATACATTATGAAGGTCGTTCAAGATAATTTATTAATAAATAACTAAATATACAATGTTCTCAAGAAGTCGCCATAGCTTAGTGGTAAACACGTTGGACTGTAGATAAGAAGGTCGGGTGTTCGAGTCACGAAAAAGGCAAACATGTTTTTCTTGTAACTCATAATGCTATTTATTTATTTACATTCATTGCTTCTAGCGGATTCTCTTGATCAGTATTTATTGATATACCCATTTTCCCTTTTCCATAATAAAACGACAGGAACTGTAAGCTAAATTTGATCATTGACAGGAAACTAGAATTGTGTACAGTCTAGAGGCAATACAAGTTTCCTGTTATTTAGATAAGACTAATCGACGCAGCCGGTGAAGCCAATGAAGATATACTATATATCAGAAAACGAGTAGGGAATTAGAAAACAAAATATTTTGTCGAAATCTTGTTCGAATCGGTTCTTCAACGAATGCACATATGTAAACATGTAAATGTAGATACAAACATCGAACAGGAAATGTTGCATTCACAGAACGCAGTCAACCAAAAATTAGTCTTGATCATCTTCGACTCTTGATTGTAAATAAAAACGTCTAGACAAGTTGTGCAGTAACAAATTTGAAACTCGAACCAACAGGTTTATATTAAAGTATTTCTTACCAGCCGCATTTAGTTTGTCGATATAATGATGTAGTTTCCCTCTTTGTTTATATATAAATTTATTGTCTTTCTGCCTTTCTGTATATCTTTGATAGAAGGTGTTACTCTTATTCTATCGGTATTAAAGATGAATGGCCACTCTTTTTGTAGTATTATCAATTAACACAGTTAACTCTTAAACATCATATGAACATTTCTGGATAGTCTCAGAGAGAAACATACATTCAAAACCTCTTCTAAGTTGTATGAAAAATTAAGTATTATTTGCATGACGTAGATACTACTTTTACACTGCGTGACTGCACGGGGAAATGAGATAAATCTGAATTGTATAGCTGCACAACTATTGCCAGATAATTGATAAATACATTTACCTGTGGATTAATTTACCTGTTCAAAGTTGTCTACGTCATCAAATAAAATCTTATTCTCGCTTTTCACAGATATGGCAGTGTGTGAATTGTAAATATATAGTGTTGTGTATTAATTTCGATTTAAATAAGCATAAAATATTCATAAAACAAAACATGGCCGGGGAACTTTAAGACAATTTACATTCTATTAACTGCTTTAAAATGTCATTTAGTATGGATATATTGTAAAAAATACTTCGTTCAATTTCTATATTTAGTGATAATAAATAACACAGGGTCTCGTTTGGGTCTTAACATAGTGCTCACGTGATAGGGTTGATGTCATGTGAATGTCACGATACACGATCTTCGTGATAGCTCCCATTTCTGTACTATTGACAGTTTAAATATTGAGTTCTGCTCAACCCTGGGCTAGAGGACGTCTCAATCAAACCGAGACTGCAATATCTTTTGTATTTATCGTGCTCGACGATTTCCAGATTTCTCCTTTCATACTTTTTTGCTATTTTGTTATTATTATTACCCATTGTGTGTTATTGAAAAACCATTCTCTCTATAGTACAATATTGATTTCCGATTTACTAGAGAAAAAAGCAATATTCTAAAACCTAATGAAAATCGGTTTATTGTCATTTTCACACGAAACAAACTCAAAATCGGTCCCAAAGCACATAAAACTGATATAAGTTTCAACAGTGTAAATAGTCTGGAAAAGTTAATACGATTAGGCGCGGATTTAGTGTGAAATTGCATTACCCCAACAGACAAAATTTCACACGCACGAAAAAGTCACAGTGTAATTACTTTTGATTAATACACCCAATGCGTAATTAGACAACAAGCTTGTAGTATATTCTGTTTTTGTAATAGTTTAGATAAGATCACGGTTTCTTTGTATAATTAAACGCTTGATGTCTAGTTTACAGATAAGTATTTCTACACAGAAAGATAATAGTTTTTATTATTATAAAACATTTCCTATTCAAATTAAATTCCTTGTTTGAAGTTCAGCATATAGAGGTTAGTATTATTATATGTCGAGGTCATAATTAAAAATATGTTTCCATGCCCAAACGAGACCGGTCAAAACAAAATCGACCCAACTCCAAACTTTTCTTCAGTAAAATTAAGATTTTTTGTTAGTCGTATCCTGTCGATTTTCACAAAAGAATCTTAACATTTTTCTTACCTACCTAACCAGTTAAAAAATCTAAGGTCTGGTTTGGGCAAACTTATATATTTTTAAGTGTAGTCCGACCAGGTGTCATTATCATGTGAATGGTTGTGATAGCTATCATTTCATGTGTCTACAGTGTGGTATTCCAGTGTGTCAACACCCTCAAGTTGAGCCGTGAACTCACTGCTACAAGTCGACACTATCTTGATAGTACCGAAAGATTGTTAAAATAAATATAAAAAGATCGGACAGGGAAAGTAGCATTCAAGGAGGACAGTCAGCCACAAAACACAGAAACAAACACGCAAACAGACAAATAAGAAGGCAAAAGTAATAATAAATACAAACGACAAACACAAACACAAAAGTTATGACTTTTGTCTTTTCGTTTGTCTGTTTGCGTGTTTGTTTTTGTGTTTTGTGGTTGACTGTCGTCCTTGAATGCTGCTTTCCCTGTCCGATATTTTTACCCTTTTTCTGGTCGAATCGTCAACGTTGTTTGTTTTGTTTGTTTACTTAATTTTGTGATAGACAACCTATTGTGTAACAAATCTATTTCGACAAAAGCAACCTGTGCAACAGTGAATGCTTTATATTCAGAATAACTTCGTATTCATTGTCAATAAAATTGTGGATGAGAATACATTCTCAAACAATGCATCCATATTTGTCAAACCATAATCAGTTATATACTGTAAACGGTATGCAGCATTTTTAATGGCTTAAATTTAGAGAAAAACACCAATATTGTATCGCTTATATATATATTTTAAAGAAAAACATACACTGAACAGAATTTTTTTACAAACACTGGATCCAAAAAGAATGCTAAATAATAGGTGTTTATAAAAGATATACATTGTGGAAAATTATCGTTTTTACAGTGCTACCAAATACAAATACAGGCAAATACAAGCTACCTCTAGCGCTAACTTTAACTTGATACTCGAGCGTTTTCGGCTTTACGCCTCCTTCAGATGTACACAGACACATAACATTTACTAGACAATCATCCAAACAACAATTATAATGAAGAATACATTTTAGAAAAAGACAGATATGATTTAATAGTACTGATATTGCTTGTCATCGGAAGACCGATTGTTGTGTCTGGTAAACGTAAGATGTAGGCTAACAAAACAGTGAATTAGAAAAATGTTTTTTTCTATTTTAATTTTATTGACGTTTTATATGTTTGGCTTATTACGTATTGCAATATAACACCAGAAGCATGACACGGGACATGTTTGTAAATCGTTATATGTTTACTTAAATAATTAAATTCATGATTTTTATCACATTTACTAAGAGTCTTTAATGTAATCATGGTAAACATGCAATTAACGAAAGCATTTGATTGAACAAAATTACATATTTACTGCATCAGCAAGTAATAAAAATGCTAATAACGCGGTATGTACATGTAATACTTGAATCAATACTGAATAAAGGCTTCTTACGTATTTTGCAAATGTTATTCAAATATTACTTTGGCTTTGTATAAAAGGCAATGCGATGAATTTCAGCATTAACAGGAACATTAACAAAAAACCTTATACAAATTACTCTTGATGGCATGCGCATTCTTGATGTGGGAAAAAAACAGGGAAACGCACGTGTTCGAATGGAAGATCACCTGACGCTCTCACTAAAGACGCCGAGACAGGGACGCGAACACGGCTGACATTAGTGAGGTGCGAGTGTTCTACCGACTGCGCTACCCGAGCATCCCTAAGGCTATACTGTAATTTAAAATACAGTATTGAGTCTCTGCAACACTGCCAAACAATACGTTTATTTAAACAGCCTTGTATTTTTGTGTTTATTTGTTTTGGTATTAGTTCTTTTCGTGTCTGTATCCCTGATGAAGGCGTCAGCCGAAAGCTGTTGTTGTTTTTTTACAAACTATAGCACTGCAGAAATGTAATACTAAATAGGTTAACATATATATACTTATTCTTAAGGTAACGCGTATGTAGTAGTACTTAACATGTATATATACTTGTTCTTAAGGTAACGCGTATGTAGTAATACTTAACATATATATAGTTGTTCTTAAGGTAACGCGTATGTAGTAGTACTTAACATATATATAGTTGTTCTTAAGGTAACGCGTATGTAGTAGTACTTAACATATATATACTTGTTCTTATGGTAACGTTTATGTAGTAATACTTAACATATATATACTTGTTCTTAAGGTAACGCGTATGTAGTAATACTTAACATATATAAAGTTTTTCTTAAGGTAACGCTTATGTAGTAATACTTAACATATATATAGTTGTTCTTAAGGTAACGCTTATGTAGTAATACTTAACATATATATACTTGTTCTTAAGGTAACGCGTATGTAGTAATACTTCACATATATATAGTCGTTTTTAAGGTAACGCTTATGTAGTAATACTTAACATATATATACTTGTTCTTAAGGTAACGCTTATGTATTAATACTTAACATTTATTATATACCTATCAATAATATATACACAGTACCTTCATTTTCTGACAATGGAATACACCATCCTGTATCACACTACAGGTTATCACTATGCTACTAAAAATAGAATTAGTATCACTATCTTACTAAAAATAGAACAGCGGTTTTTCCAATGATTCAAGCAAGTTTTACGCCACTATGCGCGAGAACGTCAAGACGACGTTACGTCATACAAACAAAACAAGTAGATCAGACCAATGAACACCAACACCTTAAAACTACATACATTTTCTCGCTTCAATTTATCCAGAAATAATATGCTTTATTGAATGTGTATGCAATAGCAATGCAAATATGTCTATGTTAATGATGTGTAAGAGGTATATAATAAAAGGATCATTACTAGAGTAACGTGTTCTGGAAGTGTGTATCACCTCTCGTAGGTAAATGCCAGATCAGGATCACACTCGAGGCTCCGCCTCTCGTGTGATCCTTGATCTGGCATTGACCTACTCGAGGTGATACAAACTTCCAGAACACGTTACTCTAGTAATAATCCTATTATATATAGTTGTTCTTAAGGTAACGCTTATGTAGTAATACTTAACATATATATACTTGTTCTTAAGGTAACGCGTATGTAGTAATACTTAACATATATATAGTTGTTTTTAAGGTAACGCTTATGCAGTAATACTTAACATATATATACTTGTTCTTAAGGTAACGCTTATGTAGTAATACTTAACATATATATAGTTGTTCTTAAGGTAACGCGTATGTAGTAGTACTTAACATATATATACTTGTTCTTAAGGTAACGCTTATGTAGTAATACTTAACATATATATAGTTGTTCTTAAGGTAACGCCTATGTAGTAGTACTTAACATATATATAGTTGTTCTTAAGGTAACGCTTATGTAGTAATAATTAACATATATATACTTGTTCTTAAGGTATCGCGTTTGTAGTAATACTTAACATATATATAGTTTTTCTTAAGGTAACGCGTATGTAGTAATACTTTACATATATATAGTTGTTCTTAAGGTAACGCTTATGTAGTAATACTTAACATATATATAGTTGTTCTTAAGGTAACGCTTATGTAGTAATAATTAACATATATATAATTGTTCTTAAGGTATCGCGTATGTAGTAATACTTAACATATATATAGTTTTTCTTAAGGTAACGCGTATGTAGTAATACTTAACATATATATAGTTTTTCTTAAGGTAACGCGTATGTAGTAATACTTAACATATATATACTTGTTCTTAAGGTATCGGGTATGTAGTAATACTTAACATATATATAGTTGTTCTTAAGGTAACGCTTATGTGGTAATACTTAACATATATATACTTGTTCTTAAGGTAACGCTTATGTAGTAATACTTAACATATATAATTTTTTATACTTGTTCTTAAGGTAACCCTTATGTAGTAATACTTAACATATATATAGTTGTTCTTAAGGTAACGCTTATGTAGTAATACTTAACATATATATACTTGTTCTTAAGGTAACTCTTATGTAGTAATACTTAACATATATATACTTGTTCTTATGGTAACGCTTATGTAGTAGTACTTAACATATATATACTTGTTCTTATGGTAACGCGTATGTAGTAGTACTTAACATATAAATATTCTTATTCTAAAGGTAACGCATATGTAGTACTACTTATATATACTTGTTCCAAAGGTAACGCATACTTAGTAGTACTTAACATATATACACTTGTTCTTATGGTAACGCTTATGTAATAATACTTAAGATATAAATACGTGTTCTTATGGTTACGCATATGTAGTAGTTGTTAACATATATACACTTGTTCTTATTGTAACGCATATGTAGTAGAATTTATCATATATATACCTGTTCTTATGGTAACGCATATATAGTAGTACTTAACAGTAGAAGGATATGGCTACTTCGCGGACAATAGATACCCTCATTTTCTTCTACATGACTACTTCGCGGACAATAGATACCCTCATTTTTCATTCCACACTATTGCACAATGATAAAGGATTTCCCATTACGAACTGCTGCTCCGTGATAAAGGATTAAACTCGCCGGGTCGCAATATATATAAATATATATATATTTATAGATTTATATTCAGAAATTTCTTAATACGTCATAAATATCATCTGATTAGACAGCGACATCTAAAAGATTAACCTTTATAACTTGTATATATATATATCCGTAAATGGATTATGGCATGAAACATTGTTTTGTGAAATTAAACAAAAAATACTGCACACGATTGATAACGGATATTTTTATATATTATTGTACTATAAGTATCTTGGATATATCTAGAGAAAAAGTTATTAAAAACTGCCCGGGTCACAGGTTATCTCGCCGACAATAGTGCCTTAATTCCATTCCGCACTATTGCACAATGATATTGATGATTAATTTAATAGGAGACGTTAAATAGAAGCGGTTCCAATTTATAGAGACTATATAACAATACGTTTTTTAAATCCTTACATCTTAACATATAAATTGCATAACAAAGATGCTCTTTAACGATTAAATAGAGTTTTATCTTCTTCTTGATTTGCCGATTTGTAATGCACACCATTATTATGGAATTAGTTTAGAGGATTAATTTAAATGGAGAGTTAAGTAGGCTTGAACGGAAGTATCAAGCGGCACCACATCACAGACATAATATATATATCCATACACCTTAGCGATATAAAATTATAAAATTGCACAACAAAGATGATCTGTAATGATTAATTAGTTAGATTACCTCTTTCAGCGGACTTTAAAATAAGTATCAAGCGGCTTCACCCCCTTACACATTATCTGCACCATTATTCAACATATTATTATGCAAGACAAAAGCTACCTTATTAGGTGGCTACACTATATATATATATATATATATAGTCAACCGGTATATTCCAACTACCTCTGTACTGTAGATCGTAGTGCGTATATAACGGGCATCTTTTATTACACATAATTTACCTTTTAAAAAAGTTGGAATATGAGTCAAGTTAAAGCGGGAATTTATTTTTGGCTCAAGTCTTTTGTGGAGACTCTACTAGAATCTCAAGCACTTGCTAACTGTGTACGGTGTTTAGATGGGGAGTGTCCCGACCGGCATCACTCCTGCTGGGAAATACAGACGGGCAGACTTTGGTATACGAGAGAACATTTAATTCTATACTATGGCATCTGCATGTCAAATGCACGACTCCTTGCATACACTCCGTTTTTTTTTTGATAACTTGAAGAATAACGTTAGGATATACCTTAGGCAGATGGGATATACAGAGACCTACATTGCTACTGCTACCACGCAGAGGCGCATTCTAGGAGTAATAGAGGACCCAGAAACATTGCTGATAATTTTCAGCAATTTGTGGACCACACATACAGACCGTCTCCCAATAGGAATGACCATGAACCCCTTCCACCCTAGCCAACGGACGCCTCGTGCTCCAACGCCAGAATCTGATGAAGACTTGAACCAGAGCCTACCATCGCCAGACAATGTAAGGCGGAATCAAGATGACGATAATGATGGAGGAGGTAAATGCAGTTATATAATGTTTAACTTTTTGTTTAATGAAATATATATAACAACAATAAGTTGGTTTCATTATCTCTATTTATTTAACATACTTAAAGTCTACAGGTAAAACTTCACTAATTAATATATTATTAGACGATAATAATCTACGGTAAACTTTTAGTGAACATATACCTTTTAACTGCCCTATTCATATTGCTTTAAAACAAAAAAAAACTTAGACATATTCTCATTATCTCTATTTATTTAACATATTTATCACCACCTTAAAAGTCTACAGGTAAAATGAACATATGCCTTTTAACTGCCCTATTCATATTGCTTTAAAACAAACAAAAAAAAACAAAAAAAAAACAAACTTAGACATATTCGATATACCGTTGAACGTTTCGGTTAACATTTATTCTGAACGGGAGCCAAGCTCCGTGTTCGCAAAGTATAATAGAGCAAATGAAAACCTTTTTTTCTTCTCCTCCAAACATATCAACCAATAACAAAAAAAAAAAAATAACAAATTATCACAATTTACATAATCACATTTGGTAATAACAAGTAAATTAAATACTTTACAACATTTAAAATAAAAAAAGTCTGACTTTAACTTCTTTTTTTTTTTCGTTTGAACATCTGGCTAAGATATAAGGAATGCTAAAATCTCACAAATAATTATCACAATTTGCTTAAACACATTTTGATAATGGCAAAAATAATATGTTACAGTTTGTAAGATTACTGAAACAGTTTAAAC
Organism: Cyrtodaria siliqua; assembly: GCA_037043455.1. Lineage (NCBI taxonomy): Eukaryota > Metazoa > Mollusca > Bivalvia > Adapedonta > Hiatellidae > Cyrtodaria > Cyrtodaria siliqua. The sequence goes on along the minus strand of JAWPHD010017455.1, from coordinate 32,150 downwards.
AATGAATGTTATGATCTCACAAAACAAACTTGCCACCTTTTATTTTACATTTATTAAGATCAAAATACTGGAAGCGTTGACTAGTAGATGTATACAGCAAAATACATTTAAAAAATATATATATATATATATATGTTACATATTTTTTTTCTTCAAAATAATGGAAATAGAGGGATGATAAGATCACACAAATAAGTTGAGCAAATCCATGTAGCAATTTTTTTCTTATAGGAAATATATATATCTATATTATTTACACAACATTGTGAACAATTATTACAATTTACATAATCACATTTGGTGATAATGATTAAATGTTCTTATGCATATCTTATATATTCATGCAAATATGGATTCAGCGATAAATAAGGAATGCTATATGTCACAAAAAAAAAAATTCAAAAAAGAAAATTTATATAAAATTTACATTATTAATAATTGCACAGTGCGCCACCGAAACAAAAGTCAAAAGATACAAATCCAATGATTTTGCTTTTGAATTGAAGGCCAAAAAAAAAAAAAGAATCAAATAAATGCCAATGTTACAGAATAATTTTTTTTCAAAATAATGGAAATAGAGGAATGATAAGATCTCACAAATAAGTTGAGCAAATACAGGTAGCAATTTTTTTTCTTATTGGATATATATATATAATATACAAATCAGTTGAGCAAATCCAGGTAGCACCTTTTTTTCTTATTGGAAATATAAGATACATCATTATCAGCAATTTACATAATCACATTTGGTAAAGGCAACAATAATGTTTCAAATTACTAAACACTACACACAAGGAATGCTATATGTCCCCCCAAAAAAAAAAAAATATATATATATTAAATTTGCATTAATAATAATATTAATTGTACTGTGCAGAAAAAAAAAAGTCAAAGATATAAAACCAATGATTTTACTTTTTGAATTAAAGGTCAAAAAAAAAAAATGAAAGCGCTTTTTAGTTTACTGGTTCTCTGAACTGGTTATGATACAAATAACAAAATTATGGTAAATATTAATCTTGAGTTTGTCATGCTAATAAATAATTACAGCAAATACTAACCCTGAGCTAGTTATGCCAATATATAAAAGGTTGCATTTTTTTTAATTGAAAACTAAATAATATCTTTGTTTTTTGTTTTAGAAAAATCGCTAAACAGAAGAAGATGAGGAAAGCGTAGATGGAACTACATTAGAAGGAGGAGTCATACAAATGTGTCGGAAAATAAATAGACATTTATATAACATCATTTGAGGATGTCTGTTTCAATTTATTATCAGCTTACGTGTATATATCTATGTTATCCATATGTGTTTATCTCTATAAGAGAGTATAATAACGGACCTATGTTAGCTATAATTTATATGTATATTATATAAATCTGAAAGTATAAATAGTGTTACGTATCTTGTAATCCCCATTTTAAAATGGCCAGCAAATGACTGCAACGTTAAAAAGGCGCATCTACATAATAATAATAACCTTTTGATACCTAAAAGTTTCCATGTATTCCAAAATTATACATTAGTTAAAAAATATCAATAAACTAAAACCAACTTTCATTTAAGTGCAGAAAACTAACAGAATAGAAAACTAACAAAACTAACAGTGCAGAAAACTACAAACTATAAATCTAACAAACTTGTAAGCTAATTAACATAATTTAAACGGTGTTGATGTAAAAAGCTCCCTAGGTTAGACTACACCGTAAAAAAAAAAAGTTCTACGGTTAGACTGCACAGTTTAAATAAATGAACCCCGTCAGTTTGCTTCAACTTATAAAGGTATTATAGAATTACGCATCACACATATTATTTATTATTTTTTGTATGTTTATTTCTATAATGTACACAGTGAACTTATATATTACAGATAATTTTTACAGTAAACCTAAATAATAATAATACATTTTATACATTTAATTTACAACAAGATAAGTATATAGTACATGTAGGTAATTTATTGATAACGTATAAAGCGGAAACAGTCTATATAATTAATACATATAAGTTATAAAAATAGGGTAAAATCAAACAATATTATACATAACTTTGATAATCTATCTATTAAAAACTCTCCAATTACATATCTGGAGAGGATTTTATCACACTTATTTACACATTCTATCCGCCTAATATTCAATGGTCAACAATTACGTCTCTAGCAGCCGTTAACTCAAAATATGCCCCTTTTTGAGAAAATACGATGCAAGTTACAGGATGTGGTAAACTTTTATTAAACGTAGCATCAATTCGAATATTACCTTGTTTAAGTAAATTCAAATAATAACCTTCATCGCTAGAAGGATCTAGATCAAATGCATATAGAGCAAACCCACCCGCTATGTCATCCCTTTGAATCTGATTACCCGAGTCATTCCCCCATTTATTAAACGTCTTGAGCATGGCAACTAAAACTTCAGTTGTCATAATACTTTCATTTGTATCAAAATTTACCCTTAAAGGTGCGCCCCAACTTGGAATCCCATCGACACTTACAGAGATTTGAGAGAGAGAATATCCCTGAAAATTGTACGGATTTAATGTATAGTCACCAGCGACAGCTCTACTGTTTACAAATCCAATAATTACCTTACTCGGGCACACCCCTTGAAAAACATTATCCCATGTAAAGTTTACCATGCCTTGAGGTATAGCCATCATCTTTATCTCCGTTTTTGTAAAAGGATATTTAGCATTAGTTTTTTGTAGTGCTTGAGATTGCGCGTAAATCACAGCCGGATTTACCTGTACCTTACAAATTTGTAACACCATATCCTCTATTACAATCTTATAATCAGGATTTAGAGAGTCTGTAATAAGGCAGAATTGATCTTTTGATTTCTGAAATTTAACCGTTAAACCGACCTGATTTAAAATCAATCGATCCAACATGAATAAATCGTGATAAATAGGCCCTATTAAATCAACAGTTTTACTTTCATTAAAATATTTGTGCCGCTCAAACAAAGATAAATTGTTACCAGTTTTCACATCATTGTCATCTAAAGATCCGGCTACATCTTTTAACCAAAGCTGCGTAGTAAGCTGCGTATTCTTAGCATCTGTACCATAATTTAACAATGTTTGTAAATAAGCTTTATAATGATAATTCCCACTTGTTGATGTAATTAACTTTCCTTGGAGATAGACATCTACTTGCGAAAACAACGACTGTAGTATCAAATTTACTGGCGCAACAAACTCAGTATTTGTTAAGTTGGTACCATCACCACTCACGATTTTGGCTTTAACTTTTACGTAACTTTTTTTAGTGTCTATATATTCCAACCCATTTTGACCTGTTACGGAAAACTCAATAGTGGAAGATCCGGAAAGCTGAGAGATAGGCCTTATCTCTTGGAAATATGTATGTTGAATAGCAGTTTGAAAGCTTGGCATTCCAAATAGTGACAACTGACTCGGTTCAGCTTCTCTGAAAAAATCCCGATTATATGAAGACATCGTAACTTTGCCCTAATTATCAAATATCGTCTGCTTCGCTATTTTTAGCTTCTTCTTCTTCTTCTTTAATGTTTGTGTCTTGGTTTTGCTTAATGATTTTTTCTTCGTTTTATGTTCCACACGTTTGCCTTTACCCCGCTTACCTTTACTTAACAGCCTGATTCGAACTCTAGCTTTAGACGATGTGATTTTTTTATTTAGTTTTTTACCATTTATACGTTTATTCATTTTACTATGGTTACGTACAAGTTCACTTTTAACCTGTTCAATTGTTTGTTCAACTGGTGAAACTAAATCCATTGCAATCTGTTCCACTTTTGGTTTAACCTCTTGAGATTCTTTTTCAATAGGAGTCGTATATCAAGTTCCATATCCAGTAATTGGACTCCCCCTTCGGTTAGTACCGTTCAATAAATTCAATTCATGCGGAGTATACGTTCTCTTGATTATGTCATCATAATGACTGATCCATTTTTGTGCGGAAGGTATATATATATTCCGTTTTTCCATCATCTAATACTTATGAAAAGGATATGATTTAAAATGAAGCGTTATACTCAAAGGTTTATCAATAAATGACGCAAAATCGTTAAATTCGTCTTTTAATGTAAATTCAATAGAACTGGTATTAGATTTAATTATTGGCACGTAATACAAATAGTCAAAGATGTACGTTAAACGATTCTGATCGTTGGGAAAAACTCTCCGTAATAGAGGTTTATTTCCCCCATTTACTAGTGTATCCCCGCAAATGTCTGCGTAAATAAAGACGTTTTTTTGGTGTCATACATAGACATTCTACATCCGCCAAAGCAACTTCCCAAAAGCCTGAAAATTGTAACTCTTTTGCCAAATTTACTTTGAAGTGGTAAGGTTGGTTTTGTGGATAATAATTCAAGCATGCATTACTTTGCGCAACCATAAAAAAACTCATGTTTACAAATCGTATTTACCGCTTGCTTTCTTTCAAATGTATGACATCCTTTTCAAGCAACCACTGATTAAATGAATCATTCCAACCATCAAATTTTACAAAAACTTCCTTTCTACCATTACGCTTTCTTTTCTTGATAATCTTTTCTATGTAAAATAAATCGGCACCATCTTTGTGTACCCTTTGCATCTCATTTGTATACATATTTCCGGCTATTTTATGACCGTGAAAATCTATTATTTTATACATGGGTATCCCCTGCATTAAAAATCTTTGACTAATTTTAAACAACTCTTTAGTCCATTGCTCTTGAAAAGATCTTTTAAATGCCATTTTATTGTGAGATAATCGTACGATATCGCCAACAGTGAAACTAAACCTGATATTGATTTTCTTGTCAACTTTCTTGTTTAGATATTGAAATGCCCAAACATCAGTAGCATTGTTTTCGTCGACATCATTTGGAGATAGGTAGTTTAAAGATCTATGTGGTGTACTGTTATAAGTTTGTACACTTTTTTGTAACACATTTATATATTTCTGTGTACGCTCTTGCGCTAGATACCTATACAGTATACCTTTAATTGTTTTGATTACCCTTTCGCAATAATTGGCTTTCGTTTCATTCAAGCTCACGTGGTGATAAATGTTATGTTCGGATAAATAAGATTTCAGATGTTTGTTATGGAATTCCAAACCACCATCCGTTTGTAATTTGCGGGGGAAATTAGTGGTTTTAAAAATTGACTTAAATGCTGTTAAGACTGAAATGGCGGTCTTATTTTTTACCGGTCTTACCCAAACGTAACGTGTAAACACGTCAATTACAACAAGGATAAATTTAACGTGATCATTAGATTTAGCTAATTTACTCACATCAGCTAAATCTGCATCATATTGTTCGAATGGATCTGATACTAAAACCCTTGCACGAGGAAAATTTCGTTGAACTTGCGTATATAAACCATATACATCTTCATGCTGTAAAGCTTTTTTAATCTGTTTTACTCCAGGTGAACGTTTAGTTTTGTTTAATAGTTTATGAAGTTTAATTGGGCCAGAGTAAGCGCCCGGCTTACCAATATCAAAGTACATATCCCTCACTGAAGTTGTTTTGTATTTGCTGGCCATTTTAAAATGGGGATTACAAAGATACGTAACACTATTTATACTTTCAGATTTATATAATATACATATAAATTATAGCTAACATAGGTCCGTTATTATACTCTCTTATAGATATAAACACATATGGATAACATAGATATATACACGTAAGCTGATAATAAATTGAAACAAACATCCTCAAATGATGTTATATAAATGTCTATTTATTTTCCGACACATTTGTATGACTCCTCCTTCTAATGTAGTCCCATCTACGCTTTCCTCATCTTCTTCTGTTTAGCGATTTTTCTAAAACAAAAACAAAGATATTATTTAGTTTTCAATTAAAAAATAAGTTTACTGTAAGTATATTTAAGTATTTTTTTTTATTTTGCAATTTTATAATGAAGTTTATAATTAGTTTATATATTGAATATTCTGACAAATATTATATAGTAAATGGAAGTACTGCCTATACCAGTAAACAGCTTACTTTTTATTTGATGTCGACCTTTCAACTTGAGCCTCATCATCTATAAAGGGGCTCTTTTTCTTTTTTGGAGGTGCAATTTCATCCTCCTCCTCGGTATCCGCTTCATACTCCCCTCCTCCTCCTCCCCCTCCTCCTCCTCCTCTTCTAAAAGCTCTCCCGCCCGATCCTCACTGGTGGAAACTATGTTCTTAAATAAAAAATAAAAAATAAATAAATAAATAAAAAGAGTCATAGCGACTGGAAATTTGATCAATAATTAAATAGCAAAAGAGAATGTATTTTATATAGATGTAAATGTTTGCAAGATAATAAGTAATAAAATACAAAAGTATGGTAAAATGAACAATAATAATAATAATAATAATAATAATAATAATAATAATAATAATAATAATAATAATAAATATGTAAATACCTCTCTCCTATATCGATCGTTGATGGTTGACAGATCATCCATTAAAATCTCAACCAACTCCTCCCACTCATCTATGCCGAAGGAGAATTTTTTGTCGTTGTCGAAGTTTTTTAAATGTATGTATGTACATCCTTCATAATAGTTTATATTCACAGTTTTGTTTCTTTTTCTCCCAAAAGAAGCCTTCGCCAATTTCAACTTGCCCTCATCTAATACTTTTGCTAAAGACATACCTGCAGAAGATTGTGATGTGCTGGGTGGTATATGGTTATATATATATATATATATATATATATCGACTGTCAATCAAATGGGGGAGGTCCAATGATGAAAATCCTGTCATTAAAAAATAAAAATAAAAAGAATAAAAGAAAAACACTACGGATTACAATTAATGAGGGATAAATAGTATTATGGAATGGACCACCTAAACTTTTTAATTATTCTTGTATGCACAAATCCGCACAGGAATGTAGGCATACAAACTTTCTATTTCATTTCTTCAATGGAAAGAATAATAGTATTTAGAGAACGTTTATTTTATGGTTGATTATTTTATGGTTGATTTATGATTCATATGTATATTATATATATATATATATATATATATAAGGGTGAGAAAATACATACATCTACAAAATACCTTTCAAAAAGCACTGGATCCCCGAGGGGATACGAAAATGTTGGAATAAATTAATAGATGGGGAAAAAAAACATTTATACAGTGCTATAGTTTACAAAAACTCAAGCGCTTTCGGCTAACGCCTTCATCAGGAGTACACAAACACGAAAATAACAAATACAAAACAAAAAACACTAAAATACACGGCAGTTTAAACAAAACTCTTTGAGAAACAACTTATCGTTTGGCAGTGTTGCAGGAACTGTTTTCTTTGAATAGACACTCTGGAGCCAAATGTGATACTAATAAAAGAACATATCTGGTTGGATGAGGGAAGGACTGTACCCTGACATTTAGTTATGAAGAGAGAGTAAAAATGTGAAAAAGATAACAGTATCGATTTTAGGTTTAAGCTTTTGAGGTAGGGCTTGTGTTATCTTTTTCACATTTTTACTCTCTCTTCATAACTAAATGTCAGGGTACAGTCCTTCCCTCATCCAACCAGATATGTTCTTTTATTAGTATCACATTTGGCTCCAGAGTGTCTATTCAAAGAAAACAGTTCCTGCAACACTGCCAAACGATAAGTTGTTTCTCAAAGAGTTTTGTTTAAACTGCCGTGTATTTTAGTGTTTTTTGTTTTGTATTTGTTATTTTCGTGTTTGTGTACTCCTGATGAAGGCGTTAGCCGAAAGCGCTTGAGTTTTTGTAAACTATAGCACTGTATAAATGTTTTTTTCCCCATCTATATATATATATATATATATATATATATATATATATATATATATATATATATATATGTATACGCGTATTTTATCCATTTAATGAATATTCCTTGTAATCAGAAGGATGTCGGAAGTTTTAATTCCATTTCAATCTCCGACTTCCATAGTAATAGCGGCTCCAAGCAATTCTGGAAAAACGTTTCTTTTAAAACAGCTTTTAGAAAACGCCGATAAAATGTTTGTACCACCGCCTTTTCGCATAATTTACCATTATGGCAGTGTTTGGCAGCCACTATTTGATGAGATGCAGAAACGGATTTTAAATATTACATTTGCAGAAGGTATTCCGACTGAAATGGATGTAGTAAAATACACAGATAGCAAGCAGCACATCATTTGTGTCTTAGACGACGTAGGAGGCGATGCAATTAATAACCATTTAATTGAAAAGTTATTTTGTGTAGGATCTCACCATTTAAATCTAACTATAATATTAGTAGTTCATAATATTTTTCAAAAAGGTAAAGTTGGAAGAACAATTTCACTAAATACTCATTATTTTATACTCTTTAGAAATTTTAGAGATTCACTACAAATACAAACCTTAGGGAGACAGCTACTACCTGGTCAGTCAAAGTATTTTCTTGATAGCTATTATAAAGCTACTGCGTCAAAATTTGGATATTTAGTAATTGACATACATCCTAGAACAAACAAAGACTATCTTTTGCGGACTAATATATTACCCGGAAATTATCCTATAATATTTTTACCTAAATAATGAAATTAAGCAATAAAAATAATAGTTTACTTCAGTTTATCCTCAACGCATCGATTCAGCAAAAGAAAACCATTTTAACAAATTTAGATCGTGTGCAAGTTAAACTTTTAACTGAAATAATTCTTAACGTATACTACAAAACAATACCTATTTCTAACATAAACAAGTCTAAATTGCACACTCATCAACCAAAAATTAGGCGGATTATATCTAATAATCTCACACTTATACAGAGGAAAACGGCATTAGCGAAAATTGCAAGCACTCTTCAAATTTTTGTCGCGGCTTATCTCAATTATGTCTCGAGAAATGATACTAATTCCTAAACACGAGTATGAATCTCTGATTAAATTAAAAAAAGAGACTTATAAACAAACAACAGAACATTTTGGAGATGATGAGGAGCTTAAAAACATGAATAAAAGTGTAAATGCTGAACCGGATAATCCTTTTCAAATAAATGAGCACATTTCAAAGGCTAATGAAAAAAAAATCCCCGTGGGCAATAATGCGGATAGTACAGTAAATCCCAAAATAAGCGATGTTGCAATCAAGCTGTCACCTGCCGAGTTTCTAAAACTATCGCAAAAAAGGGCATACATCAGAACATATAAAGACGGAGTAGTACCGAAAAGCAGCAAAAATCGAAAAGTATTCGATCGTTCAGATGCAACACAAAACTGGTTATCAATTGATATTTAATAACTAATAAAACTACAAACTAAAAGCTACGATGAATGCAATATTCGTTTCATGTGAACAGTGCCTACGGACATTTAAACGCAAAAGTAGCTATGAGCGTCATCTTCAGACGCATTTTAAAAAGCACACATGTTATTTGTGTGCAAAAGTATTTAGTAGGAAGGATAATCTAGATCGACACGAAAGGGGGCATTTTACAGGATATGTACAAGCCGACGATCCGAAATATACGTGTCCACATTGTTTGATATGTGAATTTGACAATTATTCTTCGTTGTTCCAGCATGTGTGTAGTACCCACCAAGTTCCAACGGTATCATCATCAACATCATCATCATCGGCAACATCTACAGTCCATCAAAATCTCCAACCAGTCGGGATAAAATACTACAATCTACAGTCCAGCAGCAACCATCCATCGGCAACATCGGAAAATCAAAGTGGGCCATCATCACCAACATCATCATCATCATCATCATCATCATCGGTAACATCTACAGCCCATCAAAATCTCCCACCAGCCGGAATAAAATACTACAATCCGCAGCCCAGCAGTAACCATCCATCGACAACATCGGAAAATCGAAGTGGAAGTTATCACTCAACGGATGTGAGCGCTTTAGATACATTTGTTAACAAAAGAACAATATATCCAAATACTTATGATAGATATGATTTATTAACTTTTTTTTCGAACGTCAAACAGGACATATTGGAATACTTAAAAGTTCGAGTTCAACTATTGACTCATATAAAATGGTCTTTGACGGTTTCTGTTCAAATGATCCGTCAAACCACCGATGGGATTGAGAGTTTGGCAGAGCCACATTTTAGAAGCGATACCTGTATTCTTCTTTCGCAATATGACGAAATAGAACATTCCATTAATGATTCATATCGAAAGATGTTTAGGTCCTTTGATGAATTTATAGCGAAAGGGTCGGGTTGGTCTTTAAAAAATATTCTTCATATTTCTATAGATACCTTAAAATATAAACCGCTTGGTGGGAGTAGTTATATTCAACTTCCGTCAACATTACGGCAATCATCGTCATTAATAAACGTTAAAAATACTGACGATGAAAAATGTTTTTTATGGAGTGTTTTAGCGGCTCTACATCCCGTTGAAATCCATCCAGAAAGAATAAATAATTATATAGATTATGAATTCGAATTAAATATGACGGGAATTCAGTATCCTGTCAGCCTTAAGGATATCGCGAAGTTCGAAAAACAAAATAACATTTCAGTAAATGTACTTGGTTATGAACAGGGGAGATTTTTCCCTCTTTTTTTAAGTTCTTTTAAAAATGCTGCCAGTGAAGTTGATTTACTGTATATAGCTAATGCAGAAAACTCTCATTATTGCCTCATCAAAAATTTGAATAGGCTTTTAAAAAGAACAAAACCTAAAAATCATTCGTACCATTTTTGTAGATATTGTTTACAAGGTTTTAGATTTAAAAGAGTTCTTGATGATCATGTACAGTACTGTTCCCTATGTACACCTCAAAGTACAATTTTACCAGAAAAGGGAAAAGATGATGAATTAAAATTTAAAGAAGTATATAAACAGCTTCGGTGTCCTTTCGTAATATATGCCGACTTCGAATGTTTTGCTAAAAAAATTGATACATGTAAACCCGCTCCTCATATATCTAGTACAACGGCTACAACATTATTTGAGGCTTGTAGTTATAGTTACCAAATTATTTGTGTTGATGAAAAGTATTCTAAACCGCCTGTTGTTTATAGAGGTCCGGAAGTCAGTAAACATTTTTTAAATAGTCTAAAAAAGGAGGAAGTTAAAATACAGAAAATACTTAATCATATTGAACCGATGATAATATCAAAGCAAGATGAAGACTGTTTCAAGAAAAGCACTATATGTTACAATTGTGGGAAAAAATTGGTCTGTATTAAAGTTAGGGACCATTGCCATATAACTGGGAAATATAGAGGAGCATGTTGTGCGAGGTGTAATTTAAATTTAAAGTATCAAAAATACATTCCAGTTGTATTCAACAACCTGAAAAACTTTGATGCACATATTTTGTGCGATGCTATTGGTCTTTTCAAGGTTGATGAAATAAAATGTATTCCCAGTAATATGGAAAAATATATATCCTTTTCATTAGGCAATTTAAGATTTTTAGATTCATATCAATTTATGAGTTCATCTTTAGCTAATATGGTGCAGGACTTAAGCCAGAAAGGTTTCACAAATTTCAAACGATTATTATGTGAATTTCCAAATGTAGACATAGCCGATTTATTGTTACGAAAAGTTGTGTACTGCTACGAATATGTAGATTCTTTTTCAAAGTTTGAGGATACCAATTTACCAGATAAGGAAACATTTTATAGCACTTTAACGAAGGAACATATAAGTGATAATGATTATGAATTTGCGCAAAGAGTTTGGAGTACATTTTCAATGCAAAATCTAGGCGAGTATCATGACTTGTATTTGAAACTAGATGTAATATTATTGGCTGATTGTTTTGAAAATTTTAGAGATATGTGTGTAGATTATTATAAACTAGATCCAGTGCATTTTTATACATGTCCTGGGCTAGCGTGGTCATCTGCTTTACTAATGTCAAACTGTAAGATATCTTTGTTGACGGATCCCACTATGTACTTATTTTTTGAAAACGGGATTCGTGGGGGTATGTCTGTTATTTCCCAAAGATTTTGTGAGGCTAATAACCCTTATATACCAGAAACTTATGATCAATCCTTTCCGAATAAATACATAATGTATTTTGATTGTTCAAACCTTTACGGGAAAGCTATGTGTAATTTTCTGCCTGTTGGAGGATTTCGCTGGTTAGATGCTAAAGAAATAGCAAACTTTGATGTGACATCTATTCTCGCAAATTCAGAAAAAGGTTACATTTTGGAAGTTGATTTGGATTATGAGTCAGATCTTCATGCACTACATAATGACTATCCTTTATGTCCAATGAATCAAGAAATATCCAATGACATGCTTTCACCGTATTCCTCTGAACTGTGGGCATCTTTAAATTCAGATAAAAAAAGACCAAAAAGTGCTAAACTAGTAGGATCTCTCGAAAATAAACGAAATTATATTCTTCATTATGGTGTGCTTCAAACATGTTTGCGGTTAGGAATGAAATTAGTAGGCATTAATAAAATAATAGAATTTGACCAGTCTCCTATCTTGAAAACATATATTGATTTTAATACCGAAAAACGTAAAAACGCTTCAAATGAATTTGAAACTTCATTCTTTAAAATAATGAATAATGCCGTTTTTGGCAAGACAATGGAAAATGTACGCTTGAGAGCTGATATAAAATTAGCGCATACTCAACAGAAGGTATGCAAATTAGCCGCAAAATCTTCTTTCAAAAGATTTGAAATATTTAACAGCGACCTAGTTGGCGTTGAAAATATTAAAACTAAATTACGCTTAGACAAGCCAATATTTATGGGACAGGCTATTCTAGACATGTCGAAAGTTATAATGTATAATTTCCATTATGATTTTATCAAAGTAAAATATGGAGATAGTGCAAAGTTATTGTTTACCGATACTGATTCATTATGTTATTGTATCGAAACTGAAGACATATATAAAGATATTAGCGATATCATAATATTTTATTTGACTTATCTAATTATCCCGGAGATCATCCGCTTCATGATAAAAAAAATTGCAAAATACCGGGAACATTTAAAGATGAGACTGTGGGAATACCTATTCGGGAGTTTGTAGGATTAAGATCCAAAATGTATAGTTTTACATACGGTGATAATGAGGCGAGTAGAGCAAAAGGTATATGTAGTGCTACTATTAAAAAGGATATCCGACATGAGCATTATAAGGAATGTCTTTTAAACAGTACTAAAACAAAATGCCATATGGATTCTATTCGTTCAAAAAATCATACACTTTATGTTATGAATATGGTTAAAACAGGATTAAGTGCTTATGATGATAAACGACATATTTTAAATTGTGGTATTAATACATTAGCATATGGGCATACCAATTTAAAGTGAATACATATTTGTATTACTCGCCTCATTTACGTATTATCTCACAGTCGCTGTGGCGCTCGTTGGGGTAGCCCGATGAAAGTTTTCCCTCCACGCATGGGTGCTATATCCATATGTTAACAATAACATGTTTATGCATTATATATATAAATGTTTTTTATTTTTATTTTTATTGTGAAGCGGATAATATAAATATTTGTAAATAGGTATATAAATAAAAAGAAACTGTTTCATGTTTAAAGCCGTTTAATATGTACTCATGTATATGATAATCATAATATTTCATGATATGAACAAATAATATAAATAAATATATTATCAATTGTATATTGCTTTTGCATTTTCCTTTTATACACGCCACTTTACTTTCATAATGCCCACTACCAAGTTAGTAATTCTGTTTTCCCAAGCCTCAGTTTTCATGGATTCTGTTCGATAATATGGACATGACAACCTAAGAAGAAAATGTGAATATATGTTTTCTGGTATTGTTGATGAAATTGGTTCACTTTTAAATAAGTCTATTATAACAGCATCGTCGATAAGTTGCAATATGCTATGGCAATAAAATCGTATTACATCGTTACTAACGAATGTAATTCTTATTTCCATTAATCTTTCCAATACTTTATTGGCATATATAAAATCAAAAACACCTTGCAATCTTCTGTTGAACACTTCAGTTTCAACCTCGTCTGTCATTTTCTTTTAACATATAAACTGATTTACAAGTCGTTGAGCCTCCTTGTATATGCGTCTTTTTATCAATTCTCTTTTTCTTAATAAGTAACTGCGAATAATTGTTCGTTGCTCCTGCGGGATATGAATGTTTATATTATCACAGATAAGGCAAATACAATAATTAAAAAAATAATTATATAAATCAAGTTCATGTATAGCCTCGTGAAAATATATCTCTAAAGCCTGCAACATGCATATGGCTTTACAAACATGATTTTTATTATCAGAATCCTCCTTTTGGCACTTGGCGCAGTTTTTAATAACTTTTTCTCTAGATATATCCAAGATACTTTTAGCACAATAATATATAAAAATATCCGTTATCAATCGCGTGCAGTATTTTTTGTTTAATTTCACAAAACAATGTTTCATGCCATAATCCATTTACGGATATATATATATACAAGTTATAAAGGTTAATCTTTTAGATGTCGCTGTCTAATCAGATGATATTTATGACGTATTAAGAAATTTCTGAATATAAATATATATATATATATATATTGCGACCCGGCGAGTTTAATCCTTTATCACGGAGCAGCAGTTCGTAATGGGAAATCCTTTATCATTGTGCAATAGTGTGGAATGAAAAATGAGGGTATCTATTGTCCGCGAAGTAGTCATGTAGAAGAAAATGAGGGTATCTATTGTCCGCGAAGTAGCCATATCCTTCTACTCTTAACATATATATTTGTTCTTCTGGTAACGCATATGTAGTAGTATTTAACATGTATATACTTGTTGTTATGGTAACGCATATGTAGTAGTACTTAACATATATATACTTGTTCTTATGGTAACGCATATGTAGTAGTATTTAACATATATACACTTGTTCTTATGGTAACGCATATATAGTAGTATTTAACATATATAGGTAATGCATATGTAGTAGTACTTAACATATATATACTTGTTCTTATGGCAACGCATATGTAGTAGTACTTAACATATACATACTTGTTCTTATGGTAACGCGTATGTAGTAGTACTTAACTTAGATATACTAGTTTTATGGTAACGCGTATGTATTAGTACTTTACATATATGCAGTTGTTCTTATGGTAACGCGTATTTAATAGTACTTAACATATATACACTTGTTCTTATGGTACCGTTTATGTATAAGTACTTAACATATATACATTTGTTTTTATGGTAAATTTTTTTGATGTTGATGACATATTTGTTTTAGACAAGGAACCAAATGTATATCGGCAGATTAATTGCCATTCAAATACCACAATAAAGTCGCAGACACGCTTTGTTACCCAAAATAATATGTATATAAAATATGCGACATGAATATTAATATATGCTTTAGTAACATTTTTCAACATATAAACCAGAATAATAAAAGTGTAACGACTGAACGGTCAATGAAAATCGCTACTTCCTGGACCACTGCTATGCTAAACATTATATATTCAGTACATTTAAAAACGCAACAGTTTTGATTTTCGATTGCTTTTAGTCCGCCTCTGTTTGTTTTTTGTTCAAATCAAGATTGTATTTTATATTATCACACATTTCTCTTTGTCCGAAAGTTAAACATATGGCGATACACAGTTGCGTAAGAATTGCTGTACTTGTTTCAGTTAAAACACATTGTGCGGGAGGACTTCAATTCCGCTCTAGAAATTCCAAAAATACCAAGTGTTGTGTTTTCAAATGTACTGAGTGTATATGACCGTATTCTATGGATTAATATTAATAAACAAAAAAAAATCTGCCATTTATTATGCTCTAAATGCATTAATTAAAAAATACATCGACTGAGATCACTTTTCAGATTTACGTCAAGCAGACATCTCTCTATTGTTCATATGTGTAAACCATTCTTTCTTAAACAAAGTCACCATTGCGTTTATCTTGACGCAGTAATGTACGTATACACCGAGATGGATACCGACAGTAATTAACATATACATAAATACTATCTTATGTAACAGTAAAAGTATAACAAAGAAACGTTTATTTAATTTATGAAACTAATATTCTAAAATAGTGTATGGCTGTATTAAAAGGTGTGTTATAAGTCTATAAGATGTCAATACGTTTGTCATACATTGTACATGTGAGCGATATGAAAATGTCGCTCAATACGTTATATAACTGTTGATTTGGACATGCGAGCGAAATGTAAAAAGGATCACTCGGTACATTATATAACCAGGGATATATATGAATATATAGTTTCGTACAGGTAAATGTCAAATGATTATATATTTACATAACATATTGTTAAGCCGTGAGGATAATAGACAGCGGAAAAGCGGACAAATAGACAATACATTATCAACAGCCGGAATGTGCATCTGTCTGGGGATAATTGCAAATTAAATAATAACAATTACCTGGCAATTAAGTTTCGGTCCTATTTCAACTGCACTCAATGTCTTGTATACTATTTGTATTATTGAACGTCGTAGACACAGCTTTCAATCTTCGGAAAAGTGTTTCAGGCGATTTGTTCAATATCTACATGTATGAGCACTAGTTATAGGTTTTGTTGCTGTTGTTTATTTAACTACTATTAAATTGTTGTCTTTACATAACATGTAATTACTATTGTATTATTGCATATATAATGTTACAACAGTTGCCAATTGTAAATACTCTGTAACAGTTATATATAGCTAAATGTCTATATATAAATATATAAGTACATAAAAACAGACTTAATAAAACTGTTAATCTATATAAATTATGATACAAAACAGATGACTATCCGCAAAATAAGTATCTGAACTGTTAACAATTGAATAATGTAAAAAAATAATATAGTTAAAAGTGAATGTAAATTTTTTTGAATTCATACCTTTATTTCTCAACTATCATTAATAATATGTAAATAGTCGTTTACCTATTAGTTCCGTCACTTGTGTTTTATTATTTATACATGTATGTTACTTGCGTAATTTGCTCTTAGCTGTTCACAGATGTTGTGAAATCTAAGCAGTCTGAAATAACAGTAAAGTAAACATTGGTAAGGCCCTGACTAGGTGTATATAAACACCGATACAAACTAATAAATTGTAATGCGGGTTCAATCACATTAAAGTCTTTCTTATTTGCAGTCATGAGCCAATAACGCCACGTTGCAAAACTACATTGTGAAATGAAGATGAGCCAAGAACAAACAAATCCGTTTGTTAAATTGGTAGACATGCCGTCGTCAAGCACGATGTAACAACAATGTTACATGTGTGTACTTCTCAAAAAGAAAGTGAGGCCAGATGTGGATTTAGATGGAGGCAATTATAAAACAAGATGTTAGTCGAGTCACGACCATAATCCGGGATTTCGCCAGTCTGAAAACGACGACGTCGCTATTCTCCAAAATTATTAAATTATTAAACGGGGAAACCGCTAAGAAAAACGCAGAACTACCACCTTCACAAAATGATTAAATTTACACGATCACAACATATGGAAATAGAACAAAACAAATGGAATACAATACATTCTAAACAATGCGAAATGACATTTTTTGGAACTTTGGACAGAATCGGTTAATTAATGGTATTACGAGTATATCAATAATATCATGTGTAAATTTTATATATGGAATTATAAAACGGGTATGATAAAATGACTACATCAAATACGGCCGGCCGGTACAGTTTAAAAAAATATTATTAATTTACTTTATTATGTTTGTTACTAATGCCTTAAAGAATTATTTGCAAATGATTTAAAACTTTGAATCGGAATTGTAGCCCATATTGTTTTTAGTGACCCTTTATGGAATATACTGACCCACTATAGATATAGAACATGGCTCTAATCCAATGAAATTCCGAGGATTTTGTGCAAGGTGCAACAAAATGCATTATCAGCGGTCAGAAAGTGCACCTGTCTGAGAATGTTTAATTAAATGATAACTGTCAGTTACCTGGCAATTATACTAATACGTTGTTTGCGGAATTTATTATTTCAGTCATGAGCCATTACCGCATATCTCACAACTTGGAGAAGATAAAGAAGCAAAGCCTTTTGTTATAAGTAAGTAAGTTAGTAAGTAAATATTTCTATTAACGTGACATGTGCATATACATAACAGATATATACAAATCATTGAAACATAGTAATATATGGATAATACACCCGGCCCCATGGGCCTATAAGTCACCTAAACATATATGTTATTTATATATTATAAAAATCACATGATCGCATGAAAGACATAAGTTAAACATTTAAATGATCTAAAATAAATATAACCAATATTGATTTGAAATACATGTTATCTATTTTAGATTGTAGTCTTTCTTTTAAGGTAAGCTCTAACTAAATATTTTGCAAGTTTCTCTGGATAACTTGTGCATTAAAAATGATCAATTTATTAACAGATGATAAATTAGTAAATTCGGGATCATTAAATTGTTCATGGAAGACACTTTGCCTAATGTTATAATAAAAATTCACCAGTCCAGAGAAATTGAATTTCATTTTCAACATCGTTCGATCACAAAAGGCATGTTCGTTGCTCTAGTTGTTCACGACATATCGTCCTGTTTCTATCCTGATCGGTAAAGATACCGCATCTAAACTGAGCTAGTATGGCCCGCTCGTGTTTCTTGAGGTTTAATTGTACATAGCTTTCGACCTTAAAATTGTTCTTTATAAGTTACATATGTCCTCAGCTTAGCCACTCTCGACAATATCAACCTTCCCATGTAACGGACTAATAATTAAAGACTCTCGGCACCTCGCATGATGTAGGTTAATGATTGTCTTATTTGTGAAGTATCGGTATGCCCCAGTTTTAATAAAATCAGTCTGAACGTCGCTGCACCCAATTATTATGACAAAGTCTGTAATCCGCATTAAACACTCGTTTTGTAAGTCCTATTGTTATCTAGTAAAATCAATCTGTTTCCAATACGAGTCATCGCAATCCATCGTCGGTAAATACTCGGCAGGTCATCCAGTATCCCCAATCAAAGCAAGAGTAGGCGCGAAACGATGTACCCCGAGGAAATATCGCATTGCACGGTGTTGTACGTTGTCTATTGACTGATAATGTTTGTATCCCGATACTGACGCGCAGTAATCAAGAATAGGGGTGATACATGAATCATAAAGTTTTTGAAATGAATTAAATCCGAACTCTTTGTAGTTATGTATCTTAGAAATGATCTTACCCTGAGCCCGACCGGCACCTTTGGGACAGAGCTTCACAGTGATAACTAAAGTCACCTTTGTATTGAAATGTCAAAACCGAGGTATTTATACTGTGATACAGTCTCAAGTATGTTGTTGCCTATTTTAAAAGCACGGTCACTCTGTATTGTTCGGCCCTTGCGAAAATGCATACATTTTGATTTGTCCGTATTTATCAGAACTCTCCATCGTTTACACCAAGCGTGAAGTACATCAAGCATACATTGAAGATCATCCTCTGAAGAAGCAACTAGCGCAATGTCATCCGCGAAAGGAGTATGGACACCTTAGTGTCATCAATACCGACACAAAGGTTCAAGGTCATGTATTTCATTCACAAGGTCATTGGCGAATATCCGCGACAGCGTTGCTGATAAATTATCTCCCTGTTTAACCCCAGTTCTACAGTCAAACCATTCTGTTAACTTATTGTTTATGCGTACACACGATGTTGAACTACTGTATATACTTTTAACCGACTGGTACATTTTTCCATCTATTTTGTTTAATAAAAGTTTGTATAACATCATATCTCTATCGATAAAGTCAAAACATTTCCGAAGATCGATATAGGCTGTAAAAACTGAATTGTTATTACGTATTAAACTGTTCAATGTAAATATATGATCTTCGCATGATCTGTCAGCCCTAAACCCGTTTTGTTCATCTGCAAGTATCTTATTGTCGCCGAGGTATTTTGTAATCCGTTTGTTCATAAATGCGCTGTATAATTTGCTAACACACGATAATAAGCTTACACCCCGGTAATTCATAGGAATTCTTTTGTCGGATGTACAGTCCTTCAAAATAGGGCATATTACTGATTTTCGCCATAATGATGGTATTAAACTTGTATCGAAAACCAACTGAAACAATTGTTGTAAAGTCGCTATAATAGGTGGACATTTGAGCACACTGTATGGTATTTCATCATAGCCGCAAGCGGACCGTGATTTAGCTTTCATTACGATGCACGTCACTTCGTCGATAGTAATATTACAGTTTAATTGTTCGTTAGGAGCGTATAACGGGTCATCCATATTGCTTTCTAATAAATGTTTATGTATTTTAGCTCTATTAAAGTGGTCATCATCAAATTCGCCGTTATCAGTGCCGTTATATAAATTCTCAAAATCGCGCCTCCAAGTCTCAAATACTATGTTCTCATTTTTCGACACGTGCCCATCAGGGTCAACTACTTCTACAGGGATAGATTTATCTGTCCTTGGTCCGAGATGCTTAATCTTGTCCCAGAATTCATTTGGGTTCGAACTCGACATATCCTCGATATCGATGGCAACTGTCAGTCTATAGGTACGTTCCGTCTGATGTAACGTTTTATCAAATATGTTAAGCGCTAGAATATATTCTCGACGTAATGCCGTTTTCACTCTGTTGTTGTCTTGGCACTTTAAATATGCACGTTCCTTTAAATGAAGTTCATTCCATAAATTTGATAAAGTTTCATTCCAGTATGGTTTTCTTTTCCTGTAGCGTTTATTCACGGACTTTGAAGAACTGTATTTAGGAATTGTTGTGTTCATTTCCGCGATAATAGCGTTACAAAGTTTTTCATAAATACAGTCAACCTCATTCTGCGTTTCTCTACAATTCTCAATACTATCTATAATTTCTAAAATAGCCCGTCTAGATAAGTCACTGTCCATAAAATTATCCGGTATTCTATTCAATTTAAACCGTGGGCTGTTAATCTCTTGGTATTGTGAGTTGCAATTATCTACTTGATCTCTCGTGCTGGTCACTACAAACTGTGTCAATCGGATATTATGGTCAGGTGGACGTGATCTCTCTCCAAGTAACCCATGCAAACGGTGCGTATCAATAATAGATTGTAAAGGGATAACGTTAAATGACCTAAATGTACTTAAAGCATCGTGTGGCACACATATATAGTCAACTACGGCCCTTCCTTTTCGCGATACTGATGTAAAAGCAATGCCTTCCTTATATCTACCGTTTAACACACACATTTTAGATTCATTCAAAAAGTCTATAAAATCACGTCCATGCTGGTTTATGCTGTTATCCGTAACGGTTCTTAATGGGATTGAGTCTATATCAGATATAACATCTTTAAGATTACCAATGCGTGAGTTAAAGTCTGCGGCAATTACAAGATTATCGCACGCACTATGTAAATATATCTGGGCAAGTAGATGCGAGTAGAAACCCTGAGCATCGCGTCCCCTGACTGAATTTTCTGGTGGTAAATAACACGCGTATACTATAAATTCATAGCCCGTTGTCTTGTTAACAAATTTATGTCCCAGTATTCCGTCAATAATCTTATCAATTAATGTGTCCTTCACAAGTATTCCTACACCACCTGAGGATTTTGGAGCATTTCGGTGAATTTCTAATCTGTTAAAACCATACCAAACGTATCCCTGTATACTTATTACATTTTGGCCCTGTAAATGAGTTTCACACACCGATATAATGTCTGCATTTATGCCGTTTATAATCCCAACTCTAAGCTCATGATTTTTCCAGCCACATACATTTAAATGTGCAATCTTAATGACCTCAGTGGGCCGGGACGGTTCCTAGTGATCCATAATCGTATATTCCTGGCGTTCATTAGTGTTCTGTCGATCCTGTCGCTGATCCCGTTGCTTAATACGGCCGTTGGCGTCAACGCGAAATGAATGGCCAGCGGGCAGTGTTCGTAGTAAGGCTCTAGCGTTCATTTCGATTAACCGCTCCGCGTGAGATTTGCTACTTTTAAGGAACACGCGTTTATAGTTATCACTATAGTTATAATACTAACACGAAACAATGATACATAGGGTTGTCTGTCGGGAAATACAAACGATGATTAATTATTGAAGATCTGGTTTGATTAATATAGAAAGTAAATTGACAAATGTGGTAAAATCAATCACACAGAAAACGCAAGTGTAAGACGATACCCTGTTCGATTATTTGGTAAAATCATCTTTTCTCTCCATCACTATTTTCTCTGATCATTTATAACTGGATATTGTTATTTATTTGCATAACAAACGTTGTATTTTCTTTAAGTATCCACGTCTGTAACTAAAACAGGAATTCCGATTTTTCTTGCCTGTGTTCGTTGGTTCCAATGGCCTTTGTGCGTGGCTTTAATGTAGAGTACCGCTTAAAGCTACAGACGCTATACTTAAACTGACACTACACATGAACATTATTAAGATAATTAAGGTGAAGTAGTTTCAGGTCAACGAACGGCCAAAATGGCGGTATATAAGCCAGAAATCGATGCGTAAAATATCACACTGTATCTAACTTTCGTACAGGTAACATTGATAATATACGGCTTCTAAATATATTTCATAAAAAATAGTTTACCGGAACGGAATTTGAACCAGGGAACTTGCAGTTTTATTTGTAACATGAAGATGTTACCACTACACCACGGACTCTTGTTGGTATGCAGTAGCATTTCTAATACTAAATATTCATTACGTTACAATTCTAGCGCACACACGAGCATAAACTTATCATCTGCAAAATAAAACAAAAGTCGAGATTAAAGTTTTGAGACGGAATCTTAGTTAAATTGATAATAAATAGTATTACATCACGCATGGTTATTTACATGTGAGAGATGATGAAGTATATACTGATACATTGAGGGTCGTTCAAATACGTTAATTTATTTTGCATCATAATATATTTTACTAAATATACAATGTTCTCAAGAAGTCGCCATAGCTTAGTGGTAAGCACGTTGGACTATAGATAAGAAGGTCGGGTGTTCGTTTCACGAAAGAGGCAAACATGTTTTTCTTGTAACTCGTAATGCTATCTGTTTATTTACATTCATTGCTTCTAGCGGATTCTCTTGACCAGTATTTATTAATATACCCATTTACCATTTTCTCTGCTTTCCATAATAAAACGACAGCAACTGTAAGCTAAATTTGATCATTGACAGGAAACTGGAATTGTTTAAAGTCTAGAAGCAATACAAGTTTCCTGTTATTTAGATAACACTAATCGACGCAGCCGGTGAAGCCAATGAAGATATACATATATATATCAGAAATAGAAAAAACACATTTTGACGAAATCTTGCTCGGATCGGTTCTTCAAAGAATGCACATATGTATACATGTAAATGTAGATACAAACATCGAACAGGAAATGTTGCATTCACAGAACGCAGTCAACCAAAAATTAGTCTTGATCATCTTCGACGCTAGATTGTAAATACAAACGTCTAGACAAGTTGTGCATAAACAAATTTGAAACTCGAACCAATAGGTTTATATTAAAGTATTTCTTACCAGCCGCATTTAGTTTGTCGATATAATGATGTAGTTTCCCTCTTTGTTTATATATACATTTATTGTCTTTCTGCCTTTCTGTATATCTTGGATAGCAGGTGTTCCTGTCTCGGTCAATCAGAAACCTTACCAGTGTATCGTCAAAAATCAAACTTTGTTCAGGAGGTCCTGTCTAGACATTTGTCTTGAAAACAAGCAAGCGTCGCAGATGATCTAGACTTACCAAAAAAAACGCATTTAAAACAAACAGCAAGTTCATTGCAGAACAGAGTACGTGACATCACGAACATAAAATGGTTGAACACAAGGGTAACGCATTTGAACTGTCAGTAACACTTTAAGCCAGATACGTTTTAGGGTGCACCAAACTTTACTCTTATTCTATGGGTATTAAGAAAATTCTCATTCTATTAACTGCTTTAAAATGTCATAACAAATACTTCGTTCAATTTCTATATTTAGTGATAATGAATAACACAGAGACTCGTGTGGGTCTTATAATAGTGCTCACGTGATAGGTGTTGATGTCATGTGAATGTCACGATACACGATCTTCGGGATGGCTCCCATTTCTGTACTATTGACTGTTTAATTATTGAGTTCTGCTCAACCCTGGGCTAGAGGACGTCTCAGTCAAACCGAGACTGCAATATCTTTTGTATTTATCGTGTTCGACGATTTCCAGATTTCTCCTTTCATACTTTTTTTGCTATTTTGTTATTATTATTACCCATTGTGTGTTACTGAATAAACCATTCTCTCTGTAGTACGATATTGATTTTCGATTTACTAGAGAAAAAAGCAATATTCTAAAACCTAATGAAAATCGGTTTACTGTCATTTTCACACGAAACAAACTCAAAATCGGTCACAAAGCACATAAAACTGATATAAGTTTCAACAGTGTAAAAAGTCTGGAAAAGTTAATACGATTAGACGCGGATTTAGTGTGAAATTGCATTACCCCAACAGACAAGATTTCACACGCACGAAAAAATCACAGTGTAGTTACTTTTGATTAATACACCCAATGCGTAATTAGACAACAAGCTTGTAGTATATTCAGTTTTTGCAATAGTTTAGATAAGATCATGGTTTCTTCGTATAATTAAACGCTTTATGTCTAGATTATCTACAGATATAGTATTTCTACAAAGAAAGATAATAGTTTTTATTATAAAACATTTCCTGTTCAAATTAAATTCCTTGTTTGAAGTCTAGCATATATAGGTTAGTAGTATTATATGTCGAGTTCATAATTAAAAATATGTTTCCTTGCCCGAACGTGACCGGTCGAAACAAAATCGACCCAATTCCAAACTTTTCTTCAGTAAAATTAAGATGTTTTGTTAGTCGTATCCTGTCGATTTTCACAAAAGAATCTTAACATTTTTCTTACCTATCTAACCAATTGAAAAATCTAAGGTCGGGTTTGGGCAAACTTATATATTTTTAAGTGTGGTCCGACCAGGTGTCATTATAATGTGAATGGTTGTGATAACTATCATTTCATGTGTCTACAGTGTGGTATTCCAGTGTGTCAACACCCTCAAGTTGAGTCGTGAGCTCACTGCTACAAGTAGACACTATCTTGATAGTACTGAAAGATTGTTAAAAGTAATATAAAAAGATCGGACAGGGAAAGTAGCATTCAAGGAGGACAGTCAGCCACAAAACAAAGAAACAAACACGCAAACAGACAAACAAGATGGCAACATAATAATAAATACAAACGACATCACAAACACAAAAGGGTTGACAATAGGGCTACCGCCTTGGAAAAGCCGCGTTAAACTCAAATAAGTGTTTCTGATCAGTCGTATCGTCAACGTTTTTTTTTTGTTTGTTTACTTAATTTTGTGATAAACAACCTATTGTGTAGGAAACCTATTTCAACAAAAGCAACATGTGCAACAGTAAATGCTTTATATTCAGAAAGATTTCGTATTCATTGTCAATACAATTGTGGATGAGCATACATTCTCAAACAATTCAGAAGTCTCATCCATATTTGTCAAACCATAATCAGTTATATACTGTAAACGGTATTTTACTGCAGAATGCAGCATTTTTATTACAATGGCGTTACATTTAGAGAAAAACAACAACATTGTATCGCAAATATATGTATTTTAAAGAAAAACATACACTGAAAATAACATATTTTACAAACACTGGATCCAAAAACATTGCTAAATAATAGGAGTTTATAAAAGATATACATTGTGGAAAATTATCGTTTTACAGTGGTACCAAATACAAATACAAGCTACCTCTAGTGCTAACAACTTGATACTCGACCGCATTCGGATTTACGCCTGCTTCAGATGTACACATACACATAACATTTACAAGACAGTCATCGAAACAATTATAATGAAGAAAATATTCTAGAAAAATACAGATATGGTTGAATAGTACTGATATTGCTTATCACTGGAAGACCGGTAGTTGTGCCTGGTAAACGTAAGATGTAGGCTAACAAAACAGTGAATTCGAAAAATGGTTTTTCTTGATTTTATTTTTATTGACGTTTTATATGTTTGGCTTATTACGTAATGCAATATAACACCAGAAGCATGGCTCGGGACAGGTTTGTAAATCGTTAAATGGTAAACATGCATTTAACGAAAGCATTTGATTGAACAAAAGTACTATTTACTGCATCAGCAAGTAATAAAAATGCTAATAACACGGTATGTACATGTAGTACTTGAAATCAATACTAAATAAAGGCTTCTTACGTATTTTGCAAATATTATTCAACTATTACTTTGACTTTGGATAGAAGGCAATGCGATGAATTCCTAAGGCTGTGCAGTAATTTAAAATACAGTGATGAGCCCCTGCAACACTGCCAAACGATACGTTTATTTAAACAGCCTTGTATTTTAGTGTTTACTTGTTTTCATATTAGTTCTTTTTGTGTCTGTACACATGATGAAGGCGTCAGACGAGAGCGCTTGTTGTTTTTTACAAACTATAGCACTGTAGAAATGTAATACTAAATATATTACAATATATATACTTGTTCTTAAGGTAACGCATATGTAGTAGTACTTAACATATATACAATTGTTCTTATGGTAACGCATATGTAGTAGTACTTAACATATACATATTTTTTCTAATGGTAACGCATATGTAGTATTACTTAACATATATATACTTGTTCTAATGGTACCGCATATGTAGTAGTATTTAACATATATATACTTGTTCTTATGGTAACGCATATGTAGTAGTATTTAACATATATATACTTGTTCTTATGGTAACAAATATGTAGTAGTACTTAACATATATATACTTGTTCTTATGGTAACGAATGTTCTTATGGTAACGAATATGTAGCAGTATTGAACATATATACACTTGTTCGTATGGTAACGCATATGTAGTAGTACTTAACATATATTATACTTGTTCTAATGGTAACGCATATGTACATTCTCAAAATTCTACCGGATTTGCGTCACACTGGCGCCAATGGGTGACTTGGGTAAGACACATCCCCTAGCACCGTCCGTCGAATAAGGTCACAAACCGTGGGGTCCCTTGTATCGGAGTCTGTCCTCCAAGCATGTTGAAGTAAACAATATATAACAGGGTTCTACTATGGCCTAAATCACCGGGCGGTCCCTTGTTTCTCGGTCTGTCCTCAAAGCACATTGTTGTAAACCATAAAGTTGAGCAGGGTTTTATTATGGTCTAAATCAGTGAGCGATTGCTTATAACGATACGGACGTTGAAACCACCGTCATAACTCACATCATGGTTACGTGTGCGTGTGGCACTGCCCATACAACACATGATATAAACATTCTTTTTTATCAGATTTATTTAAATATTGCAGTTCGATTGTTTTCATATTTCACTTTCTTCTTTTCGGTTTTATGGATCGCTTATACGTGGTCGCGTTTCTACATCCAGTACCGCGATGCTGTGCCTCTGTCGTTGTATTTTACCGACAGTTGTCGACAACTAAACGGAGTGTCCGTTACACCAAACGACATGTATCCGTAATACAACTGGTGTCGACGAACAACAAGCAGTTGCTGCTTCTCGAAACGATGTAGCTGTTCCGATATTTAGGATCTCATGTTATTGTTTATGTCAGTGTAATGGTTCTGACAGGCAGCGTTAGAACAAACATTCACACTGCACAGTGGAATCCTATTATTTAAATGAATCGGTTTTTACGACGTCTTCTCCGTCTAGACTTCCGGCAATTTTTTTTCGCCGCTTTATATTTTTGGACAGCTCTGCCTTTTCTGGGTACTCGGTAAATGGTGTCTTTCGGGTCCAAGTAGAAGTCGTACATGTAGCCAGCTGAGTAATAGTCATTGGCGGACAGTATCAGGAATTTATTTGATCGAAGCCTTGGTTTTTTTGGTGAGTACTTATCGTATCTGACCAACGTTATTTTACCGAGTTTAGTCGAATTTAAACGCGATAGTGTCGCATTATAAACCGTATAATCTTGCCTGATAATATTTCTTCCAACTTTTAGGAGAAACTGGTATTCTGCAAAATAAACATAGTCAAATATAGTGTTTAATAGGCTGACTGTGCCCCACCCAATGATAGCAATAATAACGTGCAAGCTTCTTTTATTATCTTAAAACATTGAAAAAAATAATTTGTAACCCTTAAACTAATTTAGAGCCTTCAAACTTACTTGTAATGAGTTTGTATAATGATTCGGTCAATTTGTGGCTAAAATAGGTATATACGGAATTTGTACATTCAAAATTTCAATATTGGGGGCCATTTATTTTTACTTATCATATCTGGTCCTTTAAGATGCTACTATAAAAAATAAAGATATATACTGAAAGGAAAAGAAACCCGACACGGGAATTTCCTCTATATATTGTATGTACAATATGCTGCTGTTAATCGAATGGTACATGGCAACGTAAGATCTTTCCTTTATGAAAAAGACTGAAACAACACGTAACACAGCAATTATTGATCCTGCAAAGTTTCGTTATTGACAGAGTACGCGTTTGGTATACAACCTTCATATAAATATTGACGTACATACAAACCTTTTTTAGAGATACTACACAATGCTTTAGCATTTTTAGGTAATGTCTTATTTAACGCTTCCCACAGTCTGTCGTTCATGGAAGGATGCTTACAAGGAAGGTTGCGAGACCCCCTAGGGTAGACATCCAGCAAGCAGCATCTATAACGAATAATGAAGTATGCCAATATAACGCAAACAGAGTAATGGAAAGGGTTCGGATACTATAAATGAGGTTAGGCTTGTCGAACTTAAACACAATATAAACTTACATTTTCAGTTTGTTTAGTTTTGCGTAGATACGTTCATTATAGTAAACAATGTTGTATACACCAATAAGAGTGTCGCAAACCTAACAACCTTCAAATTCATAAAACGTCATCGTATAAATTAAAACTTTTCATAGATCGCATAATTATGTTTAAAGTCGTGTAGTCATATCATAGGTTTAACTTATTTATATAATATGCATTACATTTAGCAGTTAAATAACGCCGCGTGCGTGTGTGTAGTTAGTTATAAGCTCCGCCTTTTAAATAAGGCCATTTATATGGGTCTCCTTTAAAGAACTAATATAACCCGCCAAATAAAGGCAAAGTTACACTACACAACTGCTTATCAAAACGCAATCCAGTTGTTCAGGGCATTGTAATGATGTATATATGCCGCTTAAAGGTATAGGTTTATTCACGGTTTTTAAAAGAACCGTGATTGAATAAACGTAAAATGAATTAGGAGTTGGTAACTCTTTATTCGACGCTCCAGTATTGAGGTTTGGCCTTGCTGGTTGAAGTCATTTATACAGTGTCTTTAGCGTTTGATCCTCTAAATATGTAGGTTATACAAATACCACGTCGTCAGTAGGTTTAGAAACGGCATACATCTGTTGCCTGTTGCCTGTTGATGGCGGAATAAAGACATTGATATGAATGCTTTGTAAAGCAATGGGGTAGTTGACGTTTTGAGGTTTTGCAATCAGTGACGTCAATGAAGTGACATATACTCAACTAAATCGCAAAGAGTTTTTTGTATTAAAGTTTAATATAGATTTTATCAAATGACTTCGCAAATAAATTCAAAGTTGCTAGAAGTTTGTCTTAAATACCTTTCATACCAATATTAAACATGAACTCGCTTTATAGTCCCAATGTGGAAGAATCAAATGATGTTTAATGTCAAACACGACTGAAAACGTATACACAATTATATTTCACAACTGGGTACGTTTTTGAAAACAAACCGGCATTTGTAAAAATAATTTATTTTTTGTTAATTTATTTTCCTGTAATTTGATTTGTATTACAATTTGTAATTGATTCCCCTTTTTCGAATTAAAAAGGTTCACTCGTGATTTGCATATAATGGCATGACTGGTTAAACATTTCAGGGGCCGCGGTGGCGTAGTTGCAGGGTTACTTCGGTTTATCCTTAAAACAAGAGGCCCAAGAGGGCCTGTGGACGCTCTACTGGCTAACATGGCTCTTATAACATCAATGAAGTGAGTGACTGCCATTTACGTTTTTTTGAAAGTTTTGGGCAAAAAACAGCTTTTTAACTAAATCAAGGGCCATAACTAAAGAATCTGGTAAAGTTTGGTAAAGATCAGATGAAAAATGAAGGCCCTACCGTATTAACGAGGCAAAATATAGCATGTTTAACTAAATCAAGAACACCTCTGTTACTGGTCCGACTGGTCGAACATAGAGCTAAAAAAAAAAGCTTATAGCAAATGCAAAATATTAAACCTCTGGCTCTTGCAGTTCCAGAGAAGAAGATTTTTTTCAGTTTTTCCCTATACAAGCATTTATGTAATACTGTGACCCCCGGGGCAGGGCCAGATGTGACCCCAGGGTCATCATCTGAACAAAATTGGTAAAGGACCATAAGCTTATAGCAATAGCAAAATATTAAACCTCTGGCTCTTGCAGTTTCAGAGAAGAAGATTTTTTAAGTTTTTCCCTATACATGTCTATGTAAAACATGTGACCCTTGGGGCGGGGCCAATGGTGACCCGTGACCCGAGGGTCACCATTTGAACAAACTCGGTAAAGGACCATAAGCTTATAGTAAATGCAAAATATCAAACCTCTGGCTCTTGTAGTTTCCCAGAAGAAGATTTTTAAAAAAGAAATCCTATATAATTCTATGTAAAACTGTGACCCCGGGACGGGGACAAATTTGACCCCAGGGTCACCATTTGAACAAACTTAGTAGAGGACCATAAGCTGATGCTACATGTAATACATGAGAGCTCTGTGCCTTGTGGTTTTAGAGAAGAAGATTTTTTAAAGTTTTTTCCTATATGAAAAACATGCAAAACCTCAATATACAAACTTTGGACCCTCAGGGCACGGCCATTTTTAAACCCGGGGACTTTATTTGACCAAACTTGATAGTTTAGGCGTTGGCGATCATTTTAAAACAAAAACTGTTGAAATCTGTCCAGCGGTTCTGGAGAAGAAGATTTTTTAAGGTTTCGATTATATATGGTAATGGCAGCCATCTTGGATGTAGCGCTGACCTAATTTTAACAAATCTAAAAAGCATTCATCTAAGGATCATCCACGTGAAGTTTGGTCAAAATTAGCCAAGCGGTTTCTGAGGAGAAGTCGTTTGAAGAAAAGTTAACGGACGACAGACAGACGACAGACAGACGACAGACGACAGACGACAGACGACAGACAACACACCATCCCATAAGCTCTGCTGGCCATTGGCCAGTAGAGCTAACAAGATAATTTCATTGGACTAGTCCATCGAAAACGTAAACCGGGCAGACCGTCCCCTTTATCGGAGTCTGTCAAACGCGCACATTAAGAAACCACATGAATATATTCGATCGTAAGAGATTCCTATGTATCACCCTCTGCCTGGAGCGGCTCGATCTAATCTAAACAATATCTTTATCCACAACTTAATTCGTTTTTTTCTGTATATAACAATACTTACACGTGGTTGTGCTGCGGTTTTCCTTGGTGCACCTTTTGTATGTTGCTGCTAACCATGCAGCAGGTAGCATTCTCTGGGTGATATACGACGCTCCCGCAGAAAGAACTTGCTATAGACGTTGGTGACGTCGGTTCCGCTGGAGGTGTCCTGATAGAAGGCAGTAATGTTGACGTTAGCGATGGCGGATGTGAGGTTGGCTGTGGGGTGTGTTGCTGCTTGCTAACAATGGTGCTATTGATGCAGTCTTGGGTCGTTGTATTGTATAATATTCCGCGTGTCAACCCGCAAATTCCTGTATCCGGTTTTGCTGAAAAAAATGAATAAATAAATAGTAAATATAATGGGAGAAGTATTTCTATTTTTCTCAATTTTCTCATTTTTCTAATAGAATTACGCAGTCCTCTCTAAAACAAACTATTTGTATGCACGTTGAAGTATCCTAATCTATTTTTTTCTATAACTGTCAAACAATGCATCAACTGATATTAATTGCATCAATAATTTAAATTTGCGCTTCAACAAAAAAAAGGGTGCGACAATCAAGTCGCGCGCTCTTTTGATTTAAAAACATTCTTCGCGTGCTTTAAATCTTAAATTTTAAAAATCTCAGGATTTAAAAAGGTTTTGACAGGCCTGCTCTTGCAATTATTTTTCTACTCGTATCATTTTATTATCCTAAGGCACGTGTAC
>JAWPHD010017454.1:0-44546 GCA_037043455.1 Cyrtodaria siliqua | reverse complement strand
TCGCATACATACACTCAACACGTTTATTCATCACGATGTGTGAGTAATCAATTCCATCGTCATACATCTCCACACGTTTAATTCATCAGGAGTGTGTTGTTATCAAATCATCGCATACATATCACACAAGTTTATTCATCACGAGTTTGTGTATGAAATCCTCTACGACTATATCTCAACACGTTTATTCAATCACCGAGTGTGTGAATCAAAATCATCGCATAGCATCTCCTACACGTGTATTTATCACGAGTGTGTGTAAACAACCGTCGCATACATCTCGACACGTTTATTCATCTCGAGTGTCACACATCTGTGCATCAAACTCCATTACATACATCTCGAACACGTTTATTCATCATGCTAGTGTGTATCAAATCATTACATACATCTCACTCTCTAGTTTATTCATCACCGAGTGTGTGGCATCAAATCATTACATGACATTCTACGACACGTTTTATTCATCCGATGTAGTGTATCAACAGCATTACCTACCCATATCCACTCCGTGATTCATTAATGGGTGTGTGTAATCAAATCATCGCATACATCTCCACACGTTTATTAATCATGGTCGTGTGTTGTATCAAATACTTCGCATAAAATCTCCACACGTTTATTAATCATTGGAGTAGTGTGTATCAAATCATCTCACTACATCTAGACAAGTTTATTCATCACGAGGATGTGTATCAAATCATTACATAAATTCCCGGCACGTTTATTAATCATCGGTGTGTGTGATCAAATCATTCGCATACATCTAGACACGTTTATTAAATCATGAGTGTGGTGCATCAAATCATTACATACATCTCGGCACGTTTATTAATCATTCGGTGTGGTCATAACAAAATCATTCGCATACATCTCCCACACGTTTATTAAATCATTAGTGTGTGCATCAAATCATTACATACATCTCGGCACGTTTATTAATCATCGGAGTGTGTATCAATTCAATTCGCATACAATCTCCACACGTATATTTAGCATGATGTGTGAGCATATCCTCACGTTTATTTATCATCGGGTGTATGTATCAAATTCATCGCTTACATCTCAGACACGTTTAATTCATCAGGAGTGTGTGTTATCTAAAGCATTACTTACATCTCACACCGGCTATTCATCAACGGGTGAACGTGTATCAATCATCGCATACATCCTCCCTCACGTTTATTCATCACGAGTGTGTGTATCAAAATCATTACATACATCTACCACACGTTTATTCATCAGCAGTGTGTGTATCAAAGCATTACTTAACTTCTCCACACGTGTGATTCCATCACTGAGTGTGTGTATCAAATCATCGCATACATCTCACCACGTTTTATTCATCAGCGGATGTGTGATCAAATCATTTACATACAATCTCTCACACGTTTATAACATCCGACCGAAGTGTGTGGATCAAATCATTACATACATCTCGATACGTTGATTCATCATGAGTAGTGTGGAATAAAATCATTACATACATATACACCACGCTTTCTATTCATCACGAGTGTGTGTATTCAAATCATTACATACATCGCATACGTTGATTCTCATGATGAGTGTGTGTATCAAATCATTACATTACATACGCCACTACGTTTATTAATTATGATTTTGTGCATCATATCATTACATAACATCTCGACACGTTTATTCATCGGAAGTGTGTTCATCAAATTCATACATACATCGCCACTACGTTTATTCATCAGGAGTGTGTGCATAAATCATTACATACATCCCCACACGTTTATTCATCACGAAGTCGTGTGCCTAAAAGCATTAATACATCATCCACTCCTTTTAATTCATCACGAGGTGTGTGATGCATCAAATCATTACATACCATCTCTATACGTTTTTTCATCACGAGTGTGTGCCATCAATATCATTACATACCATCTCGACACGTTTATTCCATCACGAGTGTTGTGCATCAAATCATTACATAACATCGCATATGTTATATTCATCAAGAGTAGTGCGCACCAAAATCATTACACCATCACGCCATACGTTTCTTTCATTATGAAGTAGCTGTGAATCAAATCAATACAATACATCTCAGCACGTTTAATTCATCACGAGTGTGTGTATCAAACATTCAATACAATCTCCTCTCATTCGTTTCATTCAATCACGAAGTGTGTGCATCAAATCATTACATACATCTCGACACCGTTTATATCATTCCGCAATGTGTGTATCAAAGCAATTACTACATATTCACACTCGTTTATTCATCATGGTAGTGTTGTATCAAAATCAATCGCATATCATCTCCACACGTTTATTACTACCTGGACTTTTCATCATAACACATAATGTGTGTATCAAATCATCGCATAAATCCTCCACACGTTTAATACATGAGGAGTGTAGGTGCACTAACATCATTACATACATCTCATCACCGTTTTATTCATCACGAGTCGTGTGCATAAAATCATTACATAAACTCTCCACTCTTTTACTTCATCACGAGTGTGTGCAATCAAATCATTACATACATCTCGACTACGTTTATTCATCACGAAGATGTGTGCATCAAATCATCTACATTCATCTCGACACGTTTATTCATCACGAAGTGTGTGCATCAAATCATTACATACTCGCCATAACGTTTCAATCTCATCAAAGAGTAGTGCGCACCAAATCATCTACATACATACACTCGCCATACGTTTATCTACACTATGAGTGTGAGAATACAAATCATCGTATACATTTCACACACGTTTATTCATCACACGTGTCGTGTATCAATTCATCGACTAACAATCTAGTCACGTTTATTCATCACGAGTGTCGATGTTGTATAATCAATTACATACATCTCGACACGTTTATTAATCATCGGTCTATGTATCAAATCATAGCATACAATCTCAGCACGTATATATTCTTTCAAGTAAGTGTGTGTATCAAATCATCGCAAAGCATCTCGACACGTTTATTAATCATGCTGTGTGTGTATCAAATCATCGCATACATCTCGACAACGTTTATTAATCATGAGTAGTGTTTATCAAATCATTACATACATCAATGACATGTTTATTAACTCATCGGTGTGTGTGTGTATCAACTCATCGCATACATCTCACGGGCACGTTTCATTAATGATCGGTGTATGTACTCAAATCCATCGCATACATATATGGCACGTTTAGTAATCATCGGTGTGTGTATCAAATCATCGGCATAACATCTCAGACACGTGTATTACTCAAGATGGTGTGTAATAAAATATCATTACATACATTCAAGACACGTTTAGTTTAATACATCGGTGTATGTATCAAATCATCGAATACACTCTCGGCACGTTTATTCAATCACAGGTGTGTGTATCAAATCATCGCATACATCTCGACACGTTTATTAATCATGGTCGACGATGTGTGTTTCATCAACTCATCGCTATACATCACTCAGGCACGTTTATTATCATCGGTGCAGTATCGTCGATCAAATCATAGCATACATTCCGACCACGTTTATAATCATCGGTGTAGGTATCAAATCATCGCATACAATCTAGACACCGTGTATTAATCATCGAAGGTAGTATGTGCATACAATTAGTTTTAGAATTAGAAAATTTAAAACCATTTTCATCCGACCAAGGTACATGAAGTTTATTCCAGTCATTCGTTGAAAGTTGTCTCTCAATAGTGTTCATGTTTTTTGCACAGATACACTATAACAAAGTTCGTATCTCCATATAGAAAGCAATCCACACCAGGATTGATGCAATTTAACTTTACTGCTTAATTTGTATATTTAAAGGGTGACAAGAGAGTATGCATGCTCTGTGGAAACCCATCTCCTGTTTAATGAATGTCAGAGAGGGTTGAACCCATTTCAGGACACGAAACTACTCTTATCATTCCTAACAAAATCTCATCTTTAAAAATTGGATTTCGGCCTCTAAGACCAAGGTATAAAGATCATTCATGATAAGGATATGATACCGTCTCCTCATGCAAGTATCATAAGCCTTTCTCCAAGTCACAAAAAATACAGCGACTAATATCGTTACTTTCATTATGAAAGCTTCCCTATAATAAATGATTCAACTCGAATCGAGAGATTACGTCTAAGTTGCTGCCTCGTTGGCGCCCGGGAAAACCACTTTGATACTTTGTTATCCAGCCTTGTTGAGATTCCAGTGTACCAAAATTAAAATTTCGTTCCGATGGTTTTACATTAATACAACTCGTTTTAAAGCAAATAGCTGCGAATTTATTTGATCATATCCCGGTTTACGATGAGCTTCCTCGCCAAGAATCGGGGAAAGTTTCCGGGTCACCCAATCCTTTATAAATATCTCATCAAGAAGTGATAGAGAGGCAGGTTTCAGGTAAAAGTTTTGAATAATTGATAATGGATTATCATGCAGGAACCAGCTGATTGTATCATGACGCCTTTTTTAAGGGATTCCTCGAAGTTACTTTCTGATGAAAGTGAACAAGTCTATATGTATTTCCTCCAAATTTTTCGACGTGAAATTCAGCTTCTTCAGTGTTTTTTTTTATTTCTAATATTTTTAGAAAATTGGCTTGACAATTTCAGAGAAAGAGTTTTTAGAAAAAGTTCTCCGCCAAAAGTGTTCTGCTAATATCTTTGACAGATGTTATATACTATATATTCAGTTATTAAGATGATGTACACATACTACAAAATTAACCGTTACCGTTTATTTTCCGGTACCACATGTCCCACAGTCTTTCTTAAAACTGATGCACGAACAAGAGTTCAGTCCCTAGAGACATAAGATCACCAGGGTGTTCCTCTTGCTAATCTCTACCTAGTACGTACGAGGCTTTCGCACGAAAAAACCTCTAAACAGTATATCCTATACTTATTTTGATATAGTTTCGAGTTGACCGCAAGTTAAAAGCATTCAATGCAAGCTTTATGATCGCTGACTGCTCTTTTTGCAGTTCATCATCAAAACAATGGTTTATGTAGTGGCGTTATGTGCTGAATTTGCACAGAGGTTTTGTGGACATAGTTCTTGATCACATAGATAATTCATGAAAGGGTTTTGGATAAAAAGAGCAAGTAGCAGTCTTCGACATCCCTCGAAAATTGCTTCCTCAACAAAGAGATTGAAACTGTATAATCCCAATCAGCTCTTTGCGAAGTTTCCATCGATTGCGTATTTTTCTGAGAAGTGGAGGGAACCGATATTTTCAAGAAATAAAGTGGAAGTGGTCACTATCCACAATAGGTTCGTACACCAACACACTCCATCGATAAATCGCAACATCATAAGCAGCGTATGGAATCGCATATTGTTAAATCAATGGAAGAATGAAAGAGCCTATGTATCTGGATGTGAAAATAAGTAAGTGATTTCGTTATCATTAAAAAGAACACAAATTATCTTTGGCTTAACGAAATCCTCAACTTCTGTATGCCATTTATCGTTCTTATCCTTACCAACTCCGATAAGTGTAGTTGCTGTGCATAAACTATAACCACAAAGAGATGAGAGACCAGCTTGTATGTTTATTCTACGCATAAAAAACAGCTACTGATTCCATTAATCCCCCCGTATATTTCATACCGTTGGAAGACGCCACGTACCCTGACGTCACTTAGGTAAATATATCGTCGTCACAAGAACAAAACTTCTAACAGTAATTATAATGAACTTGTTAAATTACAACAAAACTGTGCCTATGTCCCAACACCGTGACACATCACCCGATACTAATACCCAAATCATACTGTATCGTAAATCATACATATATACGCTATAATAAAGCATTTCTGAACAACAGATGAGAACTTTTGACGTCATACAGCGCAACGTTCTATGACGTACAGCACCTATGACTATACCATGATCAGTAATTGCTTTCATCAGTGTCTTACTATAGAGTGCTATTGAAACGAACCTGAACTTTGCATACTGAGGTGCCACCAATGGAAACAGCCTGTAACACTAAGTCAGCTGATTAACCTTGACCTCCGAAGATAATAACATAGTTGCCCATACCAAATAGCGTAAACAATTGGAGGTTATTGTATATTAGACATCTCGAAATACATAAAATACTGACTCGTATTTATCGGTGAATAAAAATACAGTTAAGGAGTACTCGGATCGCGTAACGTTAACTAAAATACAACGCTGACGTGCTGATACATTTAATTACTCGACCCGGATCTACAACGATTTACTCATACTCGTATGAATATATCTTACACAGTATACAAATACACATGGCTTAAACATCATTGAATTATATTTATTATTTTCTATTTAACACTAACGACGCAAACCCTTCAATTAAGATCTAGTCATAATACACATAAGAACGAGAGAAGACAGCTGTATGTCTATACTTCTACACGATAAACACAGCTAGCTACTTCCACTTAATTCACCCGGACTATTAATTTCATCGTTGGAAAGACGCTCACGTTACTGACGTACACTTGGTAACATACTACAGTCAGGAAATATAGTAACCTATACACACAAAAGTAATCTTTAAATAAAAGTGTTAAATTACCTACCAAACCCTAACCTATAACAACGAAAAACTCTGCCATGCTCTCACCTAACCTTGCCAAAACAACACATACGATATAAACCGCACCAATATGCATCATTACAACTATACAATTCTATAAGCAAATACTAGACTCAAACGATGAAGAACTAGAATCAGCATAGCTATAGAAGTAAGCAATGACTTCAATTGTATGTCACACGTGATACCGTGTATCTCCGCGCAGAACTCAGCCAGAACTCATTCGCACGAATTACAAGCACAATAACTAGCAGCACACAAGCAGCATACCATGCCTAGCTCACGAAGTAATATGTAAAGCTCATGCAGACTAGAATCCCTGCTCACGTTTAAACCACGCAGAATCATGATTAAGTTACGCAATGCCTCAGTCATAGCTACTGGTTCTACAGAGCTGTACCACTATCGGAGCGGCCCTCTCAACGTTATGCACAAGTCTGCAGCATGCAAATCACAAGGGCTTAGTAGTGAATCAAAAACTAGTCATTGCAACTTCATATACATCTATAGCTAGTTCTCATCTCTGATTCAACTGATGCTAAATTAATGCTTATGTGAACTGATGCATATGGATGGAGTCTTATAACTCGGGTAGACTTATCTGCAAGGTTTTGGTGAGCATGGCAAGTTTTGTTGTATAGGGTATTTAGGGTGTAATTAACCATTTTAATTAAAAATTACTGTTTGACGTACGAAGAATAATTTCCTGACTACGTATATTTAACCCAAGTGACGTCACTGATAAACGTGGCGCACTTACACAACGGAATGAACATAATACGCGGCGGAAATTAATGGAACAGACTGTGTTTTATATCGCTATTGAAATAATAACAATAACAGCTGTCTCTCTTTCCTTTTGTGTACTATGCAAAGACTGCGCAAGGTCGTTGTCTAGAATTAATAAATATAATAAATATGTACACCTGTTGTTTTATATCGAGTGAAATAAAATAACTACAGTTAGATTAACGTTCGAGATGGCGAGTACTATAAATCCACCTCGTCGATAACCGCTATCGTGAATCTTAGTTATAACCGACTAATCCGTAACTCCTAACTGTATTTTATTACTCACCGATATAAAATACAGTATCAATATTTAATTATTTCGATCTTAATAATCAACATATATACCCACCATTCGTGTTTACGCATATTGACTTGGCTGGCTAACTATATAATTATTCTCGGAGGTCAAAGGTAATCTAGGACTGCCTACTGTGTTACAGGCTGTTTCATTGCTGGCACACTCAGTATGCAAAGTTCAGCGTTTCACAAAACTCACTTAATAGACACTCGTGACAACACAATTAAGTCATTAGCTTACGTCCATAATAGCTTGCGACTGTATTGACGTCAAAAGTTCTCACCGTGTTCAAACAATGTATTTAAAATGTATTATGTAATTGTAATGCACTCAATCGAATGGGTTCTATATCGGGGGTGTGCACGGTTTGGCGAACATGGCAAGTTTGTTGTAATTAACAGATCAATTAACAATTACAAGTTGAATATTAGTACTTTGCTGACCGTATACTTATACCCAAGTGACCGTCATTGAAACCGCGCTCAGGCACGACCTCTCCAACGGATGAAATAATACGGGGGGATTAATGGAACAAGCTGTATTTTATCGCTAGGAATCAACATACACTCGCTGTCTCTCTTCTTAGTGCGTATACTTATGCACACAAACTACCGATTTCGGGATTGTACAGGAATCAATAACGATAAAGGCAACAGAAATGTTGCAGGATTTCTTAGCCAAAAGAATAATTTGTGTCACTTTTTAATGATAAAACACAACATCACATATACTTATTTACATCCAGATACAGGCTCTCATTCTTATCCATTGATTTTTAACAAATATGCCTATCTCAACCGCTCTTGATGAGTTCTTTTCGTGGAGTGTTAGGTGCACGACCTATGTGGAAAGTGACCCACTCTCCCCACTTATTTTCTTGACAAATATCGGTCCTCCACTTCTCCGAAAAAACGCAACGATAGGAAACTTCCGCAAAGACTGATTGGCGATACATTCTATCAATCTCATTTGTGAGGAACACATTTTTCCGAGGATGTCGAAGACGCAAACTGCTCTTATTTACCTCAAAACCCTTCTATGATATAGCTGATCCAAACATATTCCAACAAACCCTCTCGGCAAATTCAAAAACGCCCAACCATTAAACCATGGTTTGATGTGACTAGCAAAAATGCCAGTCAGCGATCATAAAGCTGCATATGAGATTGCTTTTTAACTTGCCGGTCCAACCTAAATCAAATATAGATACTTTTAGAGTTCTTTTCGTAGCGAAAGCCTCGTCGCTACTAGTAAGGATAGCAAGAGGCAAACCCTGGAGATCATATGTCTCATAGGCTGAACTCTCAGTTCATAATTTAAGAAGACGTGGGACATGGTCCGGAAAATAAACCGGTAAACGGTAATTTTAGTTGTGTAAATTCATCTTTAAACACTGATAATATAGTATATTACAACTGTCAAAGATATTACCAAACACATTGGCTCGGAATACTTTATCTAAAAACTCTTCTCTTCTGAAAAATGTACAACCACATTTTTTCTATAAAAATAAGAAATAAAAAAAAAACAGAAGAAGCTGAATTTCACGTCGAAAAAATTTGGAGAAATACAATAGACTGTTCACTCTCAAAGAACATTCGGAAGACTCCCTTAAAAAGGCTCAATGATACATCAGCTGGTCCTGATGATAATCCATTCATCAATTATTAAAACCATTATACCTGAAACCTGCCTCTCTTACACTTCTTGATAATATTAATAAGGATTGGAGTGCACCGGAAACTTCCCCGATTCTTGAGCGGGAAGCATCGTAAAACCGGGATATGATCAAATAAATTATCGCCCTATTGCTTCTAACGAGTATGTATATGTAAAAACCATCGAACGAATGATTAATTTGGTACCTGGAATCCAATCAAGCTGATAACAAAGTATCAAAGTGGTTTCTCGGCGCCAACGAGGCACAACAGAACTAATCTCATTCGATTTTGAATCATTATATTAGGGAAGCTTTCATAAAGAAAGAACATATAGTCGCTGTATTTTTTGACTGTGAGAAAAGCTATATGATACTGCATGGAAGTACGGTATCATACCTTATCCATGAATGATCTTTATGACCCTTGGTCTTAGAGGCCGAATACCAATTTTTAAAGAGAATTTGTTAGAATGATAGAGAGTTTCGTGTCCGAATGGGTTCAACCCTCTCTGACATTCATTACCAGGAGATGGGTGTTCCACAGAGCAGCATACTCTCTGTCACCCTTTTTAAATATACAACAAATTAACAGTAAAGTTAAATGCATCAATCCTGGTGTGGATTGCTTTCTATAATGTAAACGACTTTGTTATATGTTATCGTGCAAAAAACATGCACACTATTGAGAGACAACTTCAACAATGTCTGAATAAACTCAGACCTGGTCGGATGAAAATGGTTTTAAATTTTCCTAAATCTAAAACTAATTGTATGCACATACACCGATGATTAATACACGTGTCTAGATGTATTGCGATGATTTGATACATACACCGATGATTAATAAACGTGTCGAGATGTATGCGATGATTTGATACATACACCGATGAATAATAAACGAGTGCCGAGATGTATGCGATGAGTTGATACACACACAGCCAATGATTAATAAACGTGTCGAGATGCTATTGCGATGATTTGATACACACACCTGTGATGAATAAACGTGCCAGAGATGTATGCGATGAATTTGATACATAACACCGATGATTAATAAACGTGTCTTGATGTATGTCAATGATTTGATACACACACCATGAGTAATACACGTGCTCGAGATAGTATGCGATGATTGATACACACACCGATGATTTAATAAACGTGCCAATATAAGCGATATTTGAAAATACCGATACATTACACCATCATAACGCTGCCGAGATGTATGCGATGAGTTGATACACACCCACCACACCGATGATTAATAAACATGTCATGATGTATGTAATGATTTGATAAACACACTCATGATTAATAAACGTGTCGAGATGTATAGCGATGATTTGATACACACACACCTTGATTATAATAAAACGTGTCGAGATGTTCTGCGATGATTTGATACACACACTCCTTAGAAGAATAACGATGCTGAGATGTATGCAATGATTTGATACATAGACCGATGACTTAATAAACGTGTCGAGATGTATGTAATGATTTGATACACACACTCGTGATGAATAAACCGTGACTAGATGTATGCGATGATTTGATACCCACACACTCGTGATGAATAAACGTGTGGAAATGTATACGATGATTGATTCTCCACACTCATAGTGTAGAAAACGATATGGCGATGTATGTAATGATTTGGTGCGCACACTCTTGATGAATAAACGTATGGCGATGTATGTAATGATTCTTGATTGCACACACTCGTGATGAATAAACGTTTCGAGATGAATGTAATGATTGATGCACACACTCGTGATGAATAAAACGTATCGAGATGTATGTAATGATTTGATGCACACACACTCGTGATGAATAAAGAGTGGAGATGTATTGTAACTGATTTTATGCACACACTCGTGATGAATAAACGTGATGAGATGTATGTAATGATGTTATGCACACACTCCTCATGTATAAACGTGTGGAGATTTATGCGATGATTTGATACACACACCCATTATTAATAAACGTGTGGAGATGTATGCGATGATTTGATACACACACTCATGATGAATAAACGAGTG
Source organism: Cyrtodaria siliqua (assembly GCA_037043455.1). NCBI lineage: Eukaryota > Metazoa > Mollusca > Bivalvia > Adapedonta > Hiatellidae > Cyrtodaria > Cyrtodaria siliqua. The sequence continues at coordinate 33,185 of JAWPHD010017454.1, read as the reverse complement.
GATATGTAGGTAATGCTTTGATACACACATTCGGAATGAATAAACGTGTCGAGATGTATGTAATGATTTGATGCACACACTCGTGATGAATAAACGAGAGGAGATGTATGTAATGATTTGATACACACACTCGTGATGAATAAACGTGCTGAGATGTATGTAATGATTTGATTCACACACTCATAATGAAGAAACGTATGGCGATGTGTGTAATGATTTGGTGCGCACACTCTTGATGAATAAACATATGGCGATGTATGTAATGATTTGATGCACACACTCGTGATGAATAAACGTGTCGAGATGTATGTAATGATTTGATGCACACACTCGTGATGAAAAAACGTATAGAGATGTATGTAATGATTTGATGCACACACTCGTGATGAATAAAAGAGTGGAGATGTATGTAATGCTTTTATGCACACACTCGTGATGAATAAACGTGTGGGGATGTATGTAATGATTTTATGCACACACTCCTGATGAATAAACGTGTGGAGATGTATGTAATGATTTGATGAACACACTTCCGATGAATAAACGTGTCGAGATGTAAGTAATGATTTGATGCACAAACTCATAATGAATAAACGTATGGCGATGTATGTAATGATTTGATACACACACTCATAATGAATCAACGTATGGCGATGTATGTAATGATTTGATACACACACTCGTGATGAATAAACGTGTGTATATGTATGTAATGATTTGATCCACACACTCATGATGAATCAACGTATCGAGATGTATGTAATGATTTGATCCACACACTCGTGATGAATAAACGTGTGAGAGATGTATGTAATGATTTGATCACACATCCGCGATGAATAAACGTGTGGAGATGTATGCGATGATTTGATACACACACCCGTGATGAATACACGTGTGGAGATGTAAGTAATGCTTTGATACACACACTCCTGATGAATAAACGTGTGTAGATGTATGTAATGATTTGATACACACACTCGTGATGAATAAACGTGTGGGAGATGTATGCGATGATTTGATACACACACCCGTGATGAATACACGTGTGGAGATGTAAGTAATGCTTTGATACACACACTCCTGATGAATAAACGTGTCGAGATGTAAGCGATGATTTGATACATACACCGATGATAAATAAACGTGAGGATATGCACACACTCATGCTAAATATACGTGTGGAGATGTATGCGATGAATTGATACACACACCGATGATTAATAAACGTGCCGAGATGTATGTAATGATTTGATGCACACACTAATGATTAATAAACGTGTGGAGATGTATGCGATGATTTGATATACACACCGATGATTAATAAACGTGCCGAGATGTATGTAATGATTTGATGCACACACTCATGATTAATAAACGTGTCTAGATGTATGCGATGATTTGATACACACACCGATGATTAATAAACGTGCCGGGATTTATGTAATGATTTGATACACATCCTCGTGATGAATAAACTTGTCTAGATGTATGCGATGATTTGATACACACACCCATGATTAATAAACGTGTGGAGATTTATGCGATGATTTGATACACACACCCATGATTAATAAACGTGTGGAGATGTATGCGATGATTTGATACACACACTCATGATGAATAAACGAGTGGATATGTAGGTAATGCTTTGATACACACATTCGGAATGAATAAACGTGTCGAGATGTATGTAATGATTTGATGCACACACTCGGGATGAATAAACGAGAGGAGATGTATGTAATGATTTGATACACACAAGCATGATGAATAAACGTGTCGAGATGTATGTAATGATTTGATGCACACACTCGAGATGAATAAACGTGTCGAGATGTATGCGACGGTTGTATACACACACTCGTGATAAATAAACGTGTAGAGATGTATGCGATGATTTGATTCACACACTCGTGATGAATAAACGTGTTGAGATATATGCGAGGATTTCATACACAAACTCGTGATGAATAAACTTGTGGATATGTATGCGATGATTTGATAAACACACTCCTGATGAATAAACGTGTGGAGATGTATGCGATGATTTGATACTCACACTCGTGATGAATAAACGTGTTGAGATGTATGCGATGATCTGATTTTCATTTGTTCATTTGATCCCCTCAAATTGTAGGATCATGACTTTCGGACACATGGAAGTGACATTAAAATTAGTCGCCTGAAAAGAAGTTCCTTTTGACATGTATCTAAGTTGCATTTGTGTAGCAGGGTAACACATCAGATGGGAAATGCAATAGTGGTCTATGACCATATCAGTTACAACTGATCAAATTAAAATGCGCAGTTATCATACATGCGGTTATATAAATGACAGTTGTTCATCACGTAGGCAGAGTGTGTATAGGTGTACCGGAAGTAAAACAAATCCAATTGATTCCTGTACAATATTTTGCAAGCTTTGTAGTTTGCCATTTTTCAAAATAAAGTTCAAACTAAGATTCACTGACATATTCTTAGTGATATGATCTGTTATGTGGCATTTAAGAAAATAAAATTCAGATCTTTTTTTGACGCCGTAAACTGCATTCGTTCTGCACCTCTTACAGGTACTTTCAAGTTGAGAAATAAAATCATCATACAACCATGCAAATGTTTCTTAGCTCTCACAAGCCACCAGTCAATAAAGTCTTTTCAGCCGGGCCTTAAATACTCAAAAATATCCTTTATCACAAAAAATGTTAGCAATTATATGGTTGGGAACTTCTTTCGAATACACCAGGCAAGAATACCATAGTGATTTACTTCCTGTATATTTCACGCTGCTAGTAAACATTCCCTAGTCAGCTCCGTTTAAATATTTGACCGATTATGTTCTGTTGAAGCTGGTACTTATTCAGTGCAAATACGGGTATTTAGGAATAAGGCTGGAATGAGGCGCCGTATTATAGCCATGATAATTATTCTGTTTTCCCCCCATTCCATAGTGTACAATTCATATCAGTCCACTTACAGTTTTAAATCAGCATTAGTGGCCATTTATTGAAGTTAGTATAGATCAACTTTAAAAAACGTGTACCAAGTGTTACCCGATTTTCTTTAAAAATATCAACTTTAAGTTTTTCTCTAGTTAGGAAAATGTATTTCATAAAAATATTTAAAATTCTAAGTCAACTTAGGAGGTGACTTACCACCAAGAAAACAGCAAAACATGAACAAAATCACAATGAACTCCATAGCAAATCTATTTCTTCTATTTACTTCAACAACGTTCACAATTCCATATCCAAAACCGAAAATAATGTACACAAACATCTCTAAATGCATACAACTAAATAAAATATAATTTTTATCAAAAAATCAGCAGTTAGCATGTGTGTCGTGATTGGTAAATGTCATTTAATCGTTTTCATATCTGTCATCCAATAGTGTTTGTCAACCGCACGGAATCAATGTCAGTTGTCGACGTCATCGACAATCGCCTTAATGATGAGATTAAATGATGTTACACGTAACGATCTTCAACACTAGCATTTAGCATCAGGGTAGGCATTATACCACCGAAATGCTCAGAAAGTATGCTACCAATCTATTATAGACGTCTATATGGATGGAGTTTGTAATAATCACAATAATACATTACTAAAACAAAGTACTTTGTTGACTACAGCATCATAAACGTGTTATAAAAGTGAGAATGAAATGGTCTAATCATTAATAATGCATGATATATATGGTATTGTATACAGACAAGCTCATACACACTATTGATTTTATCAACGGTAATTTTCTAAACAAGTTTTGTAAGAGATAACATTAACGAGTTTAAGATTTACGTCTGTACGCAGACGTCATTCCGCCATCGCAATGCGTGGTGTACGCAGACGTCATTCCGTCGCACTGAAGCGTGGTTACGTAATTTCGCGACCTTGCACTCGTATTTAGTATGTGTCATAATATCCACATAACTCTACCTTATTAAACAGGTAAAGCATTATAACATATGATGGATGGTATAGTCACAGGTTACATTATAGTAAACATTGATTAAACACGATACATATGCTATAGTATGCTATAGTATGCATTGTTTTATCTATTGATAATGTGGCTGTACGTAACGTGCTAAGTGCACACCAAGGAAACTATAGCACTAATTGATTTTATCAGCACTTCAAACGAAATCAAAGGGAATGAATTGACAAAACAGTTTTAAACAAATGTAGATGTTATCACCATTTGGAATCGATACACCGAGAACTTCATGTATTTGACGATGTGATGGTGCAACACTAAAAGGTCTCGAACTCTACTAGCTTATGAGCAAACCCAACATGTAATTACTACAATGCAATCAATGCATGGAACTGGTGTGGGTGTGGATGATGTGCCAACTTGCCGTTAACAAACACAATACAATTATTCACATAATGGTATACAACACGACATACCTGATTACAGTTTGAATATTCCGATAGGAAAAGCCTGAATCTCGTCTCGTATAACGAATACTTAGAGCTCGATCTATCCACAGAACTAGTTCGTATTTCCACTCGCGACACTGTATTGGAAAATGTTAGCGTGTGCGTGTGGTAATATGGACCACATACAGGCCTAAAATTCCGATACAGATCCTGCTGTCGCTAAAAGGTGTGTTTTTTGGTCAGAACATGTGATCTATGTATTGTATTGAGATGAACGCAGACGGATGCAAGTTTAATTATCTCTGACGCCATAGAATGTAGAACAGGGATAATTCTTAAAGTTGAATACGTGTCCCTAAAATATCGTCTTAAAACACATATATAAAACACATATATAAAACATTCACATATAAAACATTCACATATAAAACACATATATAAAACACATGTATAAAACATTCACATATAAAAGGTGTAGCACACCCATTGCAACACAGGAAGTGTCGGCCTGGGGTAGAAAGGTGTAGCACACCCATTGCAACACAGGAAGTGTCGGCCTGGGGTAGAGGAAGTGTCGGCCTGGGGTAGTCGCATAATGGCGGTCAATAAATAATTTTCATTTCTTTTTGTAAAAAAAGGCATTTTCCCTAATTTAAAGTGCTATGTTTGGTTTATATCACATTGTTGATATATTTGTTACATTTTTCAAGCATTGTCATGTTAAAATTGTGAGTTTTTAATTTTTTTTGCTTATATGGAAATGAGTGTATGAATACAATATTTTGGCATCTCAGTGTTTATGTTTTTAAAGGTAGCATTTATTCATGAGAAAGCTCTTTCTTAGAAGATACATGACCCCCATAATTCTGTGGATTTTTTTGGCAGCATATGTGTCATTTGTGATGAGAATGTAAGTTATTCATTTTTAATTTGGGTCTAGATATGAATGACAACATGGCATTTAAATTTTAATTCACACACAACTCAATGCAACAATCATTGGGCGTGTTTCACCAAAACACATATAAAAAACACATCTATAAAACACATATATTGCTATGAATGGTAAGAAATAATGGAAACTGACTGCTCTGAGACGAATTTGTGACATTGCACATATCGAAAAAGCACTCGACTACTACGACTACTACTGCTGCTAGTGCTACTACTATAACTACTACTGCTACTACTACTGCTACTACTACTATTACTTCTGCTACTGCTACTACTACTGCTACTGCTACTACTACTACTACTACTACTACTACTACTACTTCTTCTACTACTACTACTACTAGTTCTACTACTACTACTACTACTACTACTACTACTACTACTACTACTACTACTACTACTACTACTACTACTACTACTACTAGTAGTACTACTACTACTACTACTACTACTGGTACTACTAAGGCTACTACTACTACTACTATCACCACTACTACTACTACTATTACTCCTACTACTACTACTACTACTACTACTACTACTACTACTACTACTACTACTACTACTACTACTACTACTACTACTACTACTACTACGACTGCTCCTACGATATTACTGCTACTACTGCTACTACTACTACTAATGCGACTACTGCTACTATTTCTGCTACTGATGCTACTGTTGCTACTACTGCTACTACAGCTACTACTTCTACTACAGCTGCTACTGCTGCTGCTACTGCTGATACTGCTGCTGCTGCTATTACTGCTGTTACTGCTGTTATTGATGTTGCTGCTATTAATGCTGCTACTGCGGCTACTGCTTCTACTACTACTACTACTGCTACTACTGCTGCTGCTGCTGCTACTACTGCTGCACCCTTGCATGGATTACTTATACACCCAGGCATGGAGTATTTATACACCCAAGCATGGCTTACTTATACACCCAGGCATGGATTATTTATACACCGAAGCATGGATTACTTATACAACAGGCATGGAGTATTTAAACACCCAAGCACGGCTGACTTATACACCCAGGCATGGATTACTTATATACGCAACAGATATGGAATATGTATACACTCACCCAGGCACGGACTGTTTATACACCCAGGGATGGATTACTTATACACCAAGCAAGGAGTATTTATACACCCAGGCATGTATTACTTACACACCAGGTATGGGGTATTTATACACCCAGAAATGAACCAGAAAAGGAGTATTTATACACCCAAGCATGGAGTATTTATACACCCAGGCATGGAGTATTTATACACCCAGGCATGGAGTATTTATACATCCAGGCATGGATTACTTATAAACCAGGTATCGATTATTTTTACACTCATGCACGGATTATTTATACACCCAGGCATGGAGTATTTATATACCCAGGCATGGATTACTTATACACCAGGCATGGAGTATTTATACACCCAGGCATAGATTACTTACAAACCAGGTATCGATTATTTTTACACCCAGACATGGATAACTTATACACCAGGCATGGAGTTTTTATACATCCAGGCATGGATTACTTATACACCAAGGTATGGATTACTTGTACACCAGATATGGATTATTAAAACACTCAGGCATGGATTATTTATACGCCCATGCATGTATTACATATACACCCATGCATGGATTATTTATACATCGAGGCATGGATTACATATACACCAGGTATGTATTATTTATACCCACATGCATGGGTTATTTATATACCCCGGCATGGATTACTTATACACCAGATATGAATTATTAAAACACCCAGGCATAGATTATTCATACACCCAGGCATGGATTACTTATACATCTAGGTATGGATTATTCATACACCCATGCATGGATTACTTGTTCAACAAGTCATGTATTACATATACACCCATGCATGGATTATTTATACCCACATGCATGGGTTATTTATATACCCCGGCATGGATTACTTATACACCAGATATGAATTATTAAAACACCCAGGCATAGATTATTCATACACCCAGGCATGGATTACTTATACATCTAGGTATGGATTATTCATACACCCATGCATGGATTACTTGTTCAACAAGTCATGGATTATTTATACATCGAGGCATGAATTATTTATATATCGAGGCATGGATTACATATACACCAGGTATATATTATTTATACCCACATGCATGGATTATTTATACACCCCGGCATGGATTACTTATACACCAGATATGAATTATTAAAACACCCAGGCATGGATTATTCATACACCTAGGCATGGATTACTTATACATCTAGGTAAGGATTATTCATACACCCATGTATGGATTACTTGTTCAACCAGGCATGGATTACTTATACACCCAGGCATGGATTACTGATACATATAGGTATGGATTATTTATACACCCATGTATGGATTACTTGTCAACCAGTCATGGATTATTTATACACCAATGCATGTATTTTTTGTACACCTAGGCATGGAATACTTATACATCCAGGTATATGGGTGGATTACTGATACACCCAGGCATGGATTACTTTTACACCCAGACACGGATTGCTTATACCCACATGCATGGATTATTTATATACACAGGCATATATTACTTATACACCAGTGCATGTATTTTATACACCTAGGCATGAAATAATTATACACCCATGCATGGATTACTTATACACCAATGCATGTATTTGTATACACCTAGGCATGGAATACTTATACACCCATGCATGGATTACATTTAAACCAAAATACAGATTGCTTGTACACCGAGGTATGGATTATTTATACACCTAGACATGTATTAATTATACACCCAGACATGGATCACTTATACACCCAGGCACGGATTGTGTATACCCACATGCATGGATTATTCATATACCCAGGCATGGATTACTTATATACCAGGTATATAATATTAAAACACCCAGGCATGGAGTATTTATATACCCAGGCATGGATTACTTATACACCAGGTATATATTATTAAAACACCCAGGCATGAATTATTCATACACCCAGGAATGGATTACTTATACACCCATGCATGGATTACTTGTTCAACCAGTCATGGATTATTTATACCTCCATTCATGTATTACTTATACACCCTTGCATGCATGTGTTATACACCCAGGCATGGAATACTTACACATCCATGTATGGATTACTTATACACTAAGAAATGGAGTATTTATAATCCCAGGCATGGACTATTTATACACCCGGGCATGGATTTCTTATACACCCAGGCATGAATTACTTATAAACACAGACATGGAGTATTTATAAACCCAGGCATGGAGTATTTATACACCCAGGCATGGAGTATTTATACACCCAGGCATGGATTTCTTATACACCCTGGCATGAATTACTTATACACCCAGACATGGATTACTTATATATCCAGGCATGGATTAATTAAACAATCAGGCATGTATAACTTATATACTCAGGCATGGATTATTTATACACCCAGGCAAGGAGTATTACTTTTATACACCCCGGCATGGAGTATTTATACACCCAGGCATGGAGTATTTATACACCCAGGCGTGGATTTCTTATACACCCAGGCATGAATTACTTATACACCCAGACATGGATTACTTATATATTCAGGCATGGATTACTTCAACAACCAGGCATGTAAAACTTATATACCCAGGCATGGATTATTTATACACCTAGGCATGGAGTATTTATACACAAATGAATCGATTATTTATATACCCAGCAATGGATTACTTATACACCAGGCATGGATTATTTATACACTAGGTATTGATTCCTTATAAACCCAGGCATGGATTACTTATAAACTAGGTATTGATTCCTTATACACCAAGGCATGGATTACTTATACACCCATGCATGTATTATATGTACACCTATGCATGAATTATTTATTCAACCAGGCATGGATTACTTATACACATAGGCATGGATTATTTATACATCAGCAATGGATTACGTATACTCCCAGGCATGGATTACTTATATATCCAGCATGGATTATTTATACACCCAGGCATGGATTATTTATACAACCAGGCATGGATTATTTATACACCCAGGCATGGATTACTTATACACCCAGGCATGGATTACTTATACTCTCAGGCATGGATTACTTACATATCCAGCATGGATTATTTATACACCCAGGCATGGATTACTTATACACCCAGAAATGGATTACTTATACACCCAGGCATGGATTACTTATACATCCAGCATGGATTATTAATACCCAGGCAGGAATTATGTATTCAACCATGCATGGATTACTTATACACCCATGCATGTATTACTTATACACATAGGCATGGATTATTTATACATCAGACATTGATTACGTATACTCCCAGGCATGGATTACTTATATATCAAGCATTGATTATTTATACACCTAGGCATGGTTTACTTATACACTCATGCATGGATTACGTATACTCCCAGGCATGGATTATTTATACACCCAGGCATGGATTACTTATACACTCATGCATGGATTACTTATACACTCATGCTTGGATTGCTTTTACACCCATGCACGGATTACATATACACCTAGGCATGCATTATTTATACACCCATATATATATTACACCAAGGCATGATCACTTATACACCCAGGCACGGATTGCTTATATATCCAGGCATGGATTACTTATACACCCAGGCCTAGATTACTTATGCTCATATGCATGAATTATTTATACAGCCAGGCACGGATTACTTATACACCCAGGCATCGATTACTTATACACCCAGGCCTAGATTGCTTATGCTCATATGCATGAATTATTTATACATCCAGGCATGTATTACTTATACACCCATGCATGGATTACATATACTTCTATGCATGGAATTATTTATACACCCAGGTATGGATTACTTATACACCAGGCATGGATTCTTATAAAAAAGAAATTGAGTTTTTATACATCCAAGGATGGATTATTTATTCTAACATGAATGGAGTGTTTATACACCCTGGTATGTATTACTTATACACTCAGGAATGGATTGCTTATACAACCAGGCATAGATTACTTATATACCCAGGCACGGATTATTTATACACCCATGTATGGAGTATTCATACACCCAGGTACGGATTACTTATACACCTGGAATGGATTACTTATAAACCAGAAATGGAGTATTAATACATCCAAGCATGGATTATGTATACACCCAGGAATGGAGTATTTATACACCCTGGTATGTATTACTTATACACCCAGGCAAGTATTATTTATACACCCTGGCATGTATTATTTATACACCCAGGCATGGATTATTTATACACCCTGGCATGTATTACTTATACACCCAGGCATGGATTATTTATACACTCAGGCATGGATTATTTATTCACCCAGGCATGGATTACTTATACACCCAGGCATGGATTATTTATACACCCTGGCATGTATTACTTATACACCCAGGCATGGCTTATTTATACACTCAGACATGGATTATTTATTCACCCAGGCATGGATTACTTATACACCCAGACGTGTGTCTGGGTGTACAAAGCAATCCGTGCCTTGGTGTATAAGTAATCCGTGCCCGTGTGTATAAGTAATCCATGCCTCGGTTTATAAGTAATACATGCCAGGTGGTATAAATACTCCATTTCTGGTTTATAAGTAATCCATGCCCGTGTGTATAAGTAATCCGTGTCTGGGTGTATAAGTAATCCGTGTCTGGCTGTACAAAGCAATCCGTGCCCGTGTGTATAAGCAATCCGAGCCTTGGTGTATAAGTAATCCATACCTGGGTGTATAAATAATTCCATGCATAGGTGTATATGTAATCCATGCATGGGTGTATAAGTAATACATGCCTGGATGTATAAATACTCCATTTCTGGTTTATAAGTAATCCATGCGTGGGTGTATAAGCAATCCGTGCCCGTGTGTATAAGTAATCCGTGTCTGGATTTATAAGCAATCCGTGTCTGGGTGTACAAAGCAATCCGTGCCTTGGTGTCTGGGTGTAAAAGTAATCCATGCCTGGGTGTATAAGCAATCCGTGCCCGTGTGAATAAGTAATCCATGCCTGGCTGTACAAAGCAATCCGTGCCTTGGTGTATAAGTAATCCATGTCTGGGTGTAAAAGTAATCCATGCCTGGGTGTATAAATAATCCATGTCTGGGTGTATAAGTAATCTATGCTTGGTTGTATAAGCAATCCATTCCTGAGTGTATAAGTAATACATACCAGGGTGTATAAATACTCCATTCATGTTAGAATAAATAATCCATCCTTGGATGTATAAAAACTCAATTTCTTTTTATAAGAATCCATGCCTGGTGTATAAGTAATCCATACCTGGGTGTATAAATATTCCGTACCTCAGTATATAAATAATTCATGCTTTGATGTATAAATAATCCATGCCTGTGTGTATAAGTAAAACATGCCTGGGTGTATAAATACTCCATACCTATATATATAAGTAATCAATGCCTGGGTGTACAAAGCAATCCGTGCCTAGGTGTATAAGTAATCCATACCTGGGTGTATAAGTAATCCATGCCGGGGTGTATATGCAATCTGTATCTGGGTGTAAAAGTAATCCATGCCTGGGTGTATAAGTGATCCATGCCTGGGTGTACAAAGCAATCCGTGCCTAGGTGTATAAGTAATCCAAACCTGGGTGTAAAAGTAATCCATTCCTTGGTGTATAAGTAATCCATGCCTGGGTGTATAAATAATTCATGCCTGGGTGTATAAATAATCCATCCCCGGGTGTATAAATCATCCACGCCTGTCTGTAAAAATAATCCATGTTTGAGTGTATAAATAATACATGCCTGCTGTATAAGTTATCCATGTCTCGATGTATCAGCAATTCGTTTGTGGGTGTAAAAGTATTCCATGCTTGGGTTTATAATTAATCCATGCCTGGGTGTATAAGCAATCCGTGCCTGGGTGTATAATTGATCCATGTTTTTGTGTATAAGTAATCCATGCCTGAGTGTATAAATAATCCATGCCTGGGTGTATAAGTAATACATGCCTGGATGAATAAGCAATCCATGGCTGGTTGTATAAGCAATACATACCAGGGTGTATAAATACTCCATTCCTAAGTGTATAAATAATCCATGCTTGGATGCATAAATACTCCATTTCTGATTTATAAGTAATACATGCCTGGTGTATAAGGAATCCATACCGGGATGTATAAATACTCCATGCCTGGGTTTATAAATAATCCATGCCTTTGAGTATAAATAATCCATGAATGAGTGTATAAGTAATCCATGCTTGGGTGTATAAGCAATCGGTGCATGGGTATATAAGTAATCCGCGTCTGGGTGTAAAAATAATCCATGCCTGGTGGATAAGTAATCCATACTTGGGTGTATAAATAATCAACGTCTGCATATATCAATAATCCATGCCTGGGTGTACAAGTAATACATGCATGAGTGTATAAATAATCCATGCATGGTGTAAAAAAAAAATCATGCCTGTATGTAAAAAGCTGTCCGATACTGGGTGTATCAGTAATCCATGCCTGGGTGTACGAAACAATCCTTGTATGGGTGTGAAGGTAATCCATGCCTGGGTGCAAAAACAATCCGTGCCTGGGTATATAAGTTATACATGCCTGGTTGTTTAAGAAATCCATGCCTGGATATATAAGAAATCCATGTCTGGTTGTATAAGTAATTCCTGCCTGGGTGTATAAGAAATCCATGCCTGGGTGTATAAATACTCCATGCCTGGGTTTATAAATACTCCATGTCTGGGTTTATAAGTAATTGATGCCTGGGTGTATAAGAAATCCATGCCTGGGTGTATAAATACTCCATGCCTGGGTTTATAAATACTCCATGTCTGGGTGTATAAATAATCCATTTCTTATTGTATAAGTAATCCATCAATGGATATGTAAGTATTCCATGCCTGGGTGTATAAAATATGCATGCAAGGGTGTATAAGCAATACATGAATGGAGGTATAAATAATCCACGACTGGTTGAAGAAGTAATCCATGCATGGGTGTATAAGTAATCCATTTCTGGGTGTATGAAAAATCCATGCCTGGGTGTTTTAATAATATATACTCTATGCCTGGGTATATAAATAATCCATGCCTAGGTGTTTTAATAATATATACCTGGTATATAAGTAATCCATGCCTGGGTAAATGAATAATCCATGCATGTGGGTATAAGCAATCCGTGCCTGGGTGTATAAGTGATCCATGTTTGGGTGTATAAGTAATACATGTCTAGGTGTCTGGGTGTAAAAGTCATCAATGCCTGGGTGTATAAGTAATCCATGCCTGGGTGTATAAATAATCCATGCCTGAGTGTATAAATAATACATGCCTTGGTGTATAAGCAATACATGCCTGGGTGTATAAATAATCCATGCCTGGGTGTATAAGTAATACATACCAGGGTGTATAAATAATCCATTCCTGGGTGTATAAATAATCCATACTTGGATGTATTATTACTCCCTTTCTGGTTTATAAGTAATCCATGCCAGGTGTATAAGTAATCCGTACCTGGGTGTATAAGTAATCCATGCCTGGGTGTATAAGTAATCCATGCCTGGGTATATAAGTAATACATGTCTTGGTGTATAAGTAATCTATGCCTGGGTTTATAAGTAATCCATGCCTGAGTATATGAGTAATCCATACCTGGGTGTATAAATACTCAATACCAAGGTGTATAAATAATCCATGCCTTGGTGTGAAAGTAATCCATGCCTGGGTGTATAAGAAATCCATGCCTGGGTCTATAAGTAATCCATGCATGGGTGTATAAGTAATCCATGCCTGGGTATTAATAATCCATGCCTGGGTCTATACGTTATCCATGCCTGGATATACAAGTAATCCATGCCTGGGAGTATCTGATGTACAAATAATCCATGCCTATGTGTGTAAGTTATCCATGCCTGGTTGAATAAATAATTGATGCCTAGGTGTACAAATAATACAAGCATGTGTTTATAAATAATCCATGCCAGGTGTATAAGTAATCCATTCATGGGTATATAAATAATCCATTCATTTGTGTATCAATAATCCATGCCTGGGTCTAGAAGTAATCCATGCATGGGTGTATAAGTAATCCATACCTTGGTTTAGAGGTTATCCATGCCTGAGTGTTTAAATACTCCATGCATGGGTGTTTAAGTAATCCATACCTGGGTATATAAGTTATCCATGTAATAAAGGTAATCAATGCCTGGGTGTATAAATACTCCATGCCGGGGTGTATAAAGGTAATACTCCTTGCCTGGATGCATACATACTCCATGCCTGAGTGTATAAATAATCCATGCCAAGGTGTATACATAATCTATACATGGGTGTATATGTAATCCATGCATGGTTATAAAAGCAATCCATGCCTTGGTATATAAGTAATCCATGCCTGGGTGTATAAGTAATCCATGCCTGGGTGTATAAGTAATCCATGCCTGGGTATTAATTATCCATGCCTGGGTGTAAAAGCAATCCATGCCTTGGTATATAAGTAATCCATGCTTGGGTGTATAAGTAATCCATGCCTGGGTGTATAAGTAATCCATGCCTGGGTATTAATAATCCATGTCTGGGTCTATAATTATCCATGCCTGGGTGTATAAATAATCCATTCTGGATATATAAGTAATCCATGCCTGGGAGTATACGTAATCCATTTCTGATATATAAATAATCCATTCATTTGTGTATGAATAATCCATGCCTGGGTCTAGAAGTAATCCAAGCATGGGTGTATAAGTAATCCATGCCTGGGTTTATAGGTAATCAATGCCAGGGTGTATACATACTCCATGCCTGGGTGTATAATTAATCCATGCCTTGGTCTAGAAGTAATCCAAGCATGGGTGTATAAGTTATCCATGCCTGGATTTAGAGGTTATCCATGCCTGGGTGTTTAAATACTCTATGCATGGGTGTTTAAGTAATCCATACCTAGGTATACAGTAACCCATGAATGGGTGTATAGTTAATCAAAATGCCAGAGTGTATAAATACTCCATGCCGGGATGTATAAAAGTAATACTCCTTGCCTGGGTGTATAAATACTCCATGCCTGGGTGTATAATTAATCCAAGCCTGGGTCTAGAAGTAATCCAAGCATGGGTGTCTAAATAATCCATGCCTGGGTTTAGAGGTTATCCATGCCTGGGTGTTTAAATACTCCATGCATGGGTGTATAAGTAATACATGCCTGGGTGTATAGTTAATCAATGCCAGGGTGTATAAATACTCCATGCCGGGGTGTATAAAAGTAATACTCATTGCCTGGGTGTATAAATACTCCATGCCTGGGTGTATTATTAATCCATGCCTGGATAAATAAGGAATCCATGTCTGGGTGTATAAGTAATTCATGCCTGGGTGTATATGAAATCCATGCATGGGTGTATAAATACTGCATGCCTGGGTTTATAAATAATACATGGATGTGTAAGTATTCCATGCCTGGGTGTATAAAAAATCCATGCATGGGTGTATAAGTAGTACATGCATGGGGGTATAAATAATCCATGACTGTTTGAACAAGTAATCCATGCATGGGTGTATAAGTAATCCATTCCTGGGTGTTTTAATAATATATACCTGGTGTATAAGTAATGCCTGCCTGGGTATATGAATAATCCATGCATGTGGGTATAAACAATCCGTGCCTGGGTGTATAAGTGATCCTTGTCTGGGTGTATAAGTAATACATGTCTAGGGGTATAAATAATCCATACCTGGGTGTACAAGCAATCTGTATCTGGGTGTAAATGTAATCCATGCCTAGGTGTATCAGTAATCCACCCATATACCTGGATGTGCCTAGGTGTATAAAAAATACATGCATTGGTGTATAAGTAATATATGCATGGGTGTATAAAGAAAACATGACTGGTCGAACAAGTAATCCATACCTAGATGTATAAATAATCCATGCCTGGGTGTATGAATAATCCATGGTTGGGTGTTTTAATAATTCATATCTGGTGTATAAATAATCCATGCCGGGGTGAATAAATAATATATACCTGGTGTATAAGTAATCCATGCTTCGATGTATAAATAATCCATGCATGGGTGTATATGTAATCCATGCATGGGCGTATAAATAATCCATGCTTGGGTGTTTTAATAATCCATATCTGGTATATAAGTAATCCATGCCTGTATGTATAAAAACTCTATGCCTGGTGTATAAGTAATCCATGTCTGCGTGTAAAAATAATTCATGCCTGGGTGTATAAGTAATACATGCCTGGGCGAATAAGCGATCCATGGCTGGGTGTATAAGCAATATATACCAGGTTGTATAAATACTCCATTCCTGCCTGTATAATTAAACCATGCTTGGATGCATAAATACTCCATTTCTGGTTTATAAGTAATTATACCGGAGTGTATAAATACTCCATGCTGGGTGTATATATAACCCATACCTTGGTGTATAAATAATCCATGACAGGGTGTATAAGTAATACATGCCTATGTGTATAAATATTCCATGCATGGGTGTATAAGTAATCCATGCCTGGGTGTATAAGCAATCGGTGCATGGGTATATAAGTAATCCGCGCCTGGGTGTAAAATGAATCCATGCCTGGTGGATAAGTAGTCCATGCTTGGGTGTATAAATAATCCACGTCTGCATATATCAATAATCCATGCCTGGGAGTACAAGTAATACATGCATGAGTGTATAAATAATCCATGCCTGGCTGTACAAAGCAATCCGTGAATGGGTGTGAAAGTAATCCATGCCTGGGTGTAAAAACAATCCGTACACGTATTGCTTATACACCCAGACACGGATTACTTATACACACGGCACGGATTACTTATACATCAAGGCACGGATTGCTTTGTACACCCAGACACGGATTGCTTATACACCCAGACACGGATTACTTATACACACGGGCACGGATTGCTTATACACCCAGGCATGGATTACTTATAAACCAAAAATGGAGTATTTATACATCCTGGCATGTATTACATATACACCCATGCATGGATTACATATACACCCATGCATGGATTATTTATACACCCAGGCATGGATTACTTCTACATCCAGGTATGGATTATTTATATACTCATGCATGGATTACTTGTACACCCAGGCATGGATTACGAATACACCCAGGCAAGGATTGCTTATACACTCATGCATGCATTACTTATACACTCATGCATGGATTACTTATACACCCGGGCATGGATTATTTATACACCCAGGCACGGATTGCTTATACACTCATGCATGCATTACTTATACACTCATGCATGGATTACTTATACACCCGGGCATGGATTATTTATACACCTAAGCACGGATTGCTTATACACTCATGCATGCATTACTTATACACTCATGCATGCATAAATTATACACTCATGCATGGATTACTTATACACTCATGCATGGATTACTTTACACTCATGCATACTTATACACTCATGCATGCATTACTTATACACTCATGCATGCATAAATTATACACTCATGCATGGATTACTTATACACTCATGCATGGATTACTTTACACTCATGCATACTTATACACTCATGAATGGATTACTTATACACTTATGCATGGATTACTTTTACACTCATGCATTACTTATACACTCATGCATACTTATACACGCATGCATACTTATACACTCATGCATTCCTTATACACTCATGCATTACTTATACACTCATGCATACTTATACACTCCTGCATTACTTATACACTCATGCATGGATTACTTTACATTCATGCATACTTATACACTCATGCATTACTTATACACTCATGCATGGATTACGTAGACACTCATGCATTACTTATACACTCATGCATGCATTACTTATACACTCATGCATGAACTACTTATACACTCATGCATGCATTACTTATACACTCATGCATTACTTATACACTCATGCATGCATTACTTATACACTCATGCATGCATTACTTATACACCCGGGGATGGATTATTTATACCAAGGCTTGGATTACTGATATACCCAGACACGGATTACTTATACAGACATGCATGAAGTATTTATACACCCATTCATGTATTATTGATACACCCAGGCATGAATGTGAACATGCACATTTCTCCACTTTGGAACCACATCCGTGACCAGGCTGGTAAAGATGCTGTGTTGGAACCACATCCGTGGCTGGAGTGGTAAAGATGCTGTGTTGGAACCACGTCCGTGGCCGGGGTGGTAAAGATGCTGTGTTGGAACCACATCCGTGGCCGGGGTGGTAAAGATGCTGTGTTGGAACCACATCCGTGGCCGGGGTGGTAAAGATGCTGTGTTTGAAACCTTCTCGCCTCTCACCGCTGCAGATTCGGATCCCACTTGGAGCTTGACTTGCAAGTGAAAAAGTGTCGAGTCTTACGGACGTCGGGAGGACCCATG
Organism: Cyrtodaria siliqua; assembly: GCA_037043455.1. Taxonomy (NCBI): domain Eukaryota; kingdom Metazoa; phylum Mollusca; class Bivalvia; order Adapedonta; family Hiatellidae; genus Cyrtodaria; species Cyrtodaria siliqua. Next base: position 14,380 of record JAWPHD010017454.1, on the reverse strand, counting down.
AAAAGTGATTTGACTCCTCTACGAAAAAATCTATCGTCATAATATATAGCCTAAAATATGTACTGAAAATGACGTTAAACACCATCATCCAACCAACTTCCCCACGTTGCCTGAGAATAGAATAAATACGATAGAGGCCACGATAATTCGTGTCTGTAAATAAGTTTGTGTGTGCGTGCGTGCGTGCGTGCGTTTGTGTGTGGATGGGGGCAATGGGCGATATATGTGGCAAGGGGGCGGGTGGTGTTTGTGTTTGGGGGAGGAGAATGGGTCATGGGAAAGGTGTGTGAGGTAGGTGGTGGTTAGAAGTTCACTTGTTGATTTGGTCTATGTTTTCAATTTCAATTGCAGACGTATCCGAATATCAAAACTGTAGACTACATTTAGAGTACTACGTTTAGAGTTTGTTTCTACAACATGTGCAAGCACACTGCATATTTAAACGAGTACTGCAATATGTTGTCCCATTTCCGAATTAATTCTATAATTCAAACCCCTCAGACAAAACTATATGTGTGGTGGTAATCAATATGAAGATGATTCAATTTGAAATTGCTTTCTTCAACATATGTAAAATTATATCCAGTAATCTGCTACGTCTAATTTCTTTTTCGTTTATTGTGAACAACTAGTAACGTGTACCGAGCGGTCTTGTATGATTGAGCTGCAAATGCAATATATTGTTCCCAATTACAAATTGAACTACTTGCTCGAAGAAAATGATTATAATATACAAAAAATCAACCAATATAAGTAACAGAATCAGCCAATATAAGTAAGAGAATCAACCATTATAAGTAACAGAATCAACCAATATAAGTAACAGGATCAACCAATATAAGTAACAGAATCAGCCAATATAAGTAACAGAATTAACCAATATAAGTAACAGAATCAACCGATATAAGTAACAGAATCAGCCAATATAAGTAAAAGAATCAGCCAATATAAGTAACAGAATCAACCAATATAAGTAACAGAATCAGCAACTATGAGTATACTTGAAGGACACAGCCTACATGTCCATAATGTGAAGTAATCCAGATTTTTTATTTTACCAACATCAAAGTCAATTCCTTTCATGCCTTTGAGATACCGAAATTCTGCAAATGATGTTAGATACGTATAAGGAACATTCTGGTGAACTTTGGCGAAAATCCTGCAAGAAAGAAGCAAGATACGCATGTCGTAGCGGAGACCGGACGTGACCTATATTTCGTCGAAAGTAGACCACAGCGACCCGAAATTCTACACTTAATGTTAGATGCATATTAAAGGAACATTCTGGTGAAGTTTGGTGAAAATCCTGGAAAGACGCAAGATACGCATATCGTAGCGGAGACCGGACGTGACCTATATTTCGGCGAAAGCTGGTCACAGCGACACGAAATTCTATACGCTACGATAGATGCATATCTATACGCTACGTTAGATGCATATCTATACGCTACGTTAGATGCATATCTATACGCTACGTTAGATGCATATCTATACGCTACGTTAGATGCATATCTATACGCTACGTTAGATGCATATCTATACGCTACGTTAGATGCATATCTATACGCTACGTTAGATGCATATCTATACGCTACGTTAGATGCATATCTGGAACATTCCGGTGAAGTTTGGGGGAAATCCTCTATGAAATAAGCAAAATACGCACAGCGAAAGTAGGTCATAGCAACCGGAAGTTGTGTACGTGATGAGAATACGTGATGTACGTATCCATATAAGAAACATTCTGGTGGATATCCTGCAAGTAACGAAAAAGATTAATAAATGAAAATCGGACGCTCGGACTAACGGACGGACTAACGGACGAACTGACATACATCCAGTCGACGTTGTCAACGTAATTTGGCTCGACAAAAATGATTGTATTACATTGCTATATATTAAACAATGTGGTAATTAGCCTTACTAATATTCACTGCTGATGTGACTCTTTGCAAGTTTTAAGGTTATCTAGCCACTGCCTCTGTCGTAAAGATAAAGGTTGACCTTGACAATTCACCGATACACTGAAATTAACTAGTTGGTATCTGCAACTTACATCAAAGTACTGAAAGTAGTACTGTATCGCGGAAACACTGTATGGCACGAAAGGGTATAAATGTTTAGCACAGTAGCATGTGAAACACTGGATGTCACATGCTCATAATTCTCATACAACTATGTTCTCAAATATCTATTCTAGAGATCAAATCCAGTTTTACTGAAACGAATGAAATCACACAAGTAACAAGAATACAATATAGTGAGAGGACAATGCTATCTGAGTTAACCCGTCAGGGGCGACATTTAAGGAGCAGTCATTTTGTCATTTGAAACAATTCTTTATTGTCCCTCTACTAGATGTGCCGAGCTATTGCGTATTGAAAACCGAGTTCTGATGTATAGCAGAAATGGCAATCCAGTTTATAGAATAATGAATAAGGTGAGTTCCTATTAGTTCTCGTATACTCCAAACATTCATTTGTCGTCATCATATGGGGTGCGGGTCTAGCATCTGAGCTAACGTAGAGGACATATTAAAAAACAAATGACAAGCAAAAACGCAATGTCCAATAAGAACTCATTTGTCTAGATTTATTACAGACCTGATATAAACAGACGTATACTGGTTATCCGTATACTGGTCTTAAGCATTACTTATGATAATTACGTTCATTACGTTGCCATAGTAACATCGCACTTGCCTCCTACGTCAATTGCAATCTTTAAAACAGAAGTAAAAATGTGTTAGTTATTGTTTTTGCCCCCATGTTACTTTGAGTGTCTTAACATGGAGATTTACGACAGACTGAAAAGCAAGTGTTTTACTTTGTTTTCTTTTTATGTATCCTTCCATTCGGTCCATCTCCCATCATGATTTCAAGACATACTCTGGTCGTGATCATTTTTGACCGAAGGGCAACTGGGAACTTTTCTGTAAATTGATTCCCAATGTCAACAAAATGTCATCGACCCAGTGATTTTTGAGTACCGGTGATTTCTGAGTATAATATGTGTCATCGACCCAGTGATTTCTGAATATAATATGTGCAATCGACCTAGTGATTTCTGAGTATAATATTTGTCATCGACCCAGTGCTTTCGGAGTATAATATTTGTCATCGACCCAGTGATTTCGGAGTATAATATTTGTCACCGATCCAGTGATTTTTTAGTATAATATTTGTTTTGACCTATTTATCTCTATATACTAACACGAGAACTTTGGGTCAAGGCCTAGTCAAGGTCTATTTTATTACCCACACCACCAATGGTCCGGTGGCATATAGCGTTAGCCATGTCCGTTCCGTCCGTCCGAGTGTCCGTCCGTGCCGAAAAGTGTGTGTGTCTATCTCCTTCCGAAGTTTTCAACCGTTTGTTTCGAAACTTTACAGGATGCTTACCTTTGAAGTCATTTAAATGCGCATATAATATTCGGCGTCAATATCGACCTTGTATAACCTTCTTCGTCAAATGTTACGTTAAAATAACTGGTATGTCTATCTCCTACCGCAGTTTTCAACCGATTGTTTTGAAAATGTACGGTATGCTTACCTATGATGTCAAGATGTGCATATCGAGCGGTGTCACAATCCACATTGTATTACCGGAGTTACGGCCCTTTTTTCGTCAAATTTTAGGTTACAATATCGTGTGTGTCTATCGCCTCCCAAAGATTTCAACCGATTGATAAGACATGTTATAAGATGCTTAGGCCTACCTATGAAGTCAAGATGTGCGTATCGATTCAGCGCCAAAATCGCCCATTTACTACCTCAGTTACGGCCCTATTACGTGAACGTTTACAGTTTCCGCTGACTCTTTTCAGTGGACACATTTCTAGTTTACACGAGGATTTCGTTTAATTAAACGTGATGCCTCTATGATACACAATCACATCTGAAAACTCAAAATGTGGTCGGTGATTCGTGAGAAGCAGATTTGTTAAGGTTTGTGCTATTATTTTGTAACAGGGACCATCATAGGTGCCAAGTTGACATACTTTTGACATTGATTATGTGACGTAAAGTGACAACTGGCCAGGTGGTTCTGATGAGAAGTCGTTTAAGTAAAAGGTTGACAACGATGGCGCGGCAGTCGGAAGTTTGGCAACGATGGCGCGGCAGTCGGAAGTTTGACAACGATGGCGCGGCAGTCGGAAGTTTGGCAACGATGACGCGGCAGTCGGAAGTTTGACAACGATGGCGCGGCAGTCGGAAGTTTGACAACGATGGCGCGGCAGTCGGAAGTTTGGCAACGATGGCGCGCAGTCGGAAATTTGACAACGATGGCGCGGCAGTCGGAAGTTTGACAAGTCGGAAGTTTGACGACGATGGCGCGGCAGTCGGAAGTTTGACAACGATGGCGCGGCAGTCGGAAGTTTTGCAACGATGACGCGGCAGTCGGAAGATGAGCGGTCACATTGACTCACTTTGAGCATCCGGTTGAAGATTAGCTTTTAGTGACACAAGCAGAACTCACCATTAGTAAGCAAGAAAACTGTTGATACAAGGTATCACATATTGGCGTAAAAATAATTTCTATGATAGACTATGTCATGGTATTGGGAATAATGAAGTAACAAGACATTTTAATGTTTAGAACAACAATTTTAATGGAACAAATGTGTTATGATGAAAATGTTATGTACCCTTCCGGAGAAAAGGGATTGTCCTTTAGTTGATATACAGAAAATGTACACACCAGCTGATGAACAAAGTGATCCCTATATGCCTGCCATGCTACCACGCAACACAACGTGCAATCTATTTGTGTTTAATAACATTTATGCAACTAGAAATCTTGACAGTGTCTCCAAATCAAAACCACCTGTAAGTGCAGAAATAAATATTAATAGCCTCACTCCGTTAAAGGCCTTATAGTGCCAAATTATGCATTTGTTCTGAAATTTTGCAGTTTGGCTATTTTACAAAAAACATTAATATACAATTGCACTTATTGCTTAGATATAATTGCGCTCTGCACATCATTGCATATTTATGGAGATTAATTCTGGCAATTTGGAAGAAAATATATAGCTTTGTGGGCAAATACAAAACACATATAACAAATATAACATAATTTGTGATTAATGGACATAACGTCAACCAGACACTTTTTGTGATATGCCAGAAGCAAAAAAATAAAACAATAACTGAGCCTCTGTTAGGTTTTTTCATATGCCAAAGTAGGAGCCTAGTTTCTTCTCAATATACCATATAGCCAAACTTTTATTTTCCATATCCCAGTGTGATTTTTTATTTGAACCATATCTTTATTTTTAATACTTATTTTTTCCATATGCCATATGAGGCAAATATGGACCTCCCCTCCCCCTCTCCCGTTACCCCCACACCTTCCACTGCCCCCTCCCCCCGCTAAATGGGTCTCAAAACTGCAAGGAACATATTGTTCAGTTAAAATTCAAACAATCAAGCGGCCATGTCAGATCTTACTTCGAAGAGACTCTGTTACCGTCTTTTACATTATAAAGTGTGTGGTAATGTTTTGTATACAGTGGAATTACCATGTTTTGGGTTTGAAAATTAAAATAGAATTTAAGAACTGATTTTTTTTTCTTTTACTACCAAACTTGTTGGGTTTTTTTCGTGTACGTGTTATAAGAAAAAAATAATTATGAAATTAATTCAATCAGTTTCATTCAATTAAATTGATCATTAATAATTAACATGAAGAAAAAAACATAATAAAATAACTTCAAATAACTTTAAATAAGGCATTATGCTAAAACATTATTCTTATATATAGAGAGGATATTTGTTGTTTTGGAGTGAATAACATATTTTATTTCATCGAGAAGTGAGAAAACTTTATATTTTCACGAATGCGAAGCATGAGTGAAAATATAAAAGTTTTCTTACTTCGAGATGAAATAAAATGTGTTATTCACGACAAAACAACAAACTTTCTTTTTATTTTATGATTTTACAAACAAATATTTCAGCAATTTCAGTAGCTAAATCGTTTTACACACCTGGCTACGCGCCCTGTTCACGATGACGTAACAAAGCGTTACATACGTCACTTTTTTTGAAATCGTTAACGTCAAAGAAAGAAAGTAATTAAATAAACAGTGGATTTAACAGTATAACAGTTGGAATATCTTGTGAGTCGAGTTACTGTGCATTTGTGTTGGTTGTAAAAGTAGTCCCGACAGCTACTGTGAAATAAAACTCTATATTCCACAGTGTGGAGTAACACTTTAATTTCACTTCTAAAATACAATATTTCATTGCTTATCATAAAATAAATAATTATATCTTCCAGTCAACTGTTTTCATGCATACAGAGTGGTTCCGTACTATATTATATTTCCCTATATTTTTCTGATGCCGTAATATCGGCTATTTATAGCTCAGCGTGGATTAAAGTGGACTGCTCTACCAAATTCAGAAGCTCAACCGAAGCATTGTGGTGTAGTGGTTATAGCGTCTGCCTTGCATTCGGGAAGTCGTGGGTTCGAGTCCCCTGACCGCGTCATATCAAAGACTTTAAAAATGGAGTAGTCACTTGTAACCCTTGCCTGACGAGCAAATAATGGGTAGTGCTACGACTGATTGACCAGTGTCAGAATAATGTGACTGGGTGGGTGGGTGTATCATGTCTACTACGGCGTGGTATTCCAGTGTGGCAGCACTATTAAGAAACCATTGAGTTCGCTGCTTCAAGTAGCACAGCAACACACAGATAAAAGTCCAGACATTGTGCCTATAATCGTCGGGTAGGACGCCTGTCGTAGGTGGAGGGACTATCATCCTTAGAAATACACACACACACTCACAAATTCACAAGATCGATCGAAGGTGAAATGGTCGCTTGCATTGAAAATATAAGTTTACATCAGTCCAGTCATGTTTGACTAGGTCACAATTTATTGCTGTAAAAATAAAAGGTATCAACTGCTATATGAAAGACAGTCAAAACCCATAGCAATTTACAAACCCCATGCCATTTCCAATACACCGTCTGAAATAGAGGCGACCAATAAGACATTTCATCGAAATGAGGTTTCTGGTGAAATTGTAGGCACTGACATTGTCAGTGAATTGGTCATGCGATTACTACACGGAGTGTTTCCATTAAACACAGCAAGCAATTTTTGCGGAATTAGTTGGAAGGGGACGATAAATTATTCCTGAGCTACGTAACTTAGTGGTGGTGGGTAATAACGCGAGCGTCAGTTAATGAGTATGCCAATTGCAAACTAGAGTTATACTTCCAGCTAAACGGAATGGAACATGATCCCAAGTAATATCGAACATAAATCATAAATTATTTACCGATGTACCAACGTTATTGTGTTATGTCATAACCAAGAAATCCAACATATTGAAACATTCTAAACGGCAGGTGTTTAAATCATTTGTGCAGGTTGTACTAGATAACGTATTTATTCTAAACGGCAGGTGTTTAAATCATTTGTGCAGGTTGTACTAGATAACGTATTTATTCTAAACGGCAGGTGTTTAAATCATTTGTGCTAGATAACGTATTTCTCAATAAGCGCCAGAGAATGAAATCTGAATCTGTACTGGTTCAAATATTAATGAATTGAAAAATCTCCAGAAAACTTCACGGAAACATTAATACTTATGTGTTGACGCTTTCTAAACAAGAACTACATCTAAATTAGTTCAAAATTGTTTACGCTTATGACGACACGATCATTTCCAGTGACATACAACTTCCAATAGTGTAACATTGCCAGTGACATAAAACTCATCATCCTGTAAACATTGCCAGCTAAATACAGCTCCCAATCGTGTAACATTGCCAGTAACATACAACTCCCAATATTGTATCATTGCCAGTGACATACAGGTCGTAATCTTGTATCATTGCCAGTGACATACGACTTCAATCGTGTATCATTGCCAGTGAATACATCTCCCAATCGTGTATCATTGCCAGTGAATACATCTCCCAATCTTGTATCATTGCCAGTGACATACAACTCCCAATCCTGTATCATTGCCAGTGAATACATCTCCCAATCCAATGAAAAAAAGAGTTAAAAGAGACCTTAAGCCTGAATGGCTAACGGAAGAAATCACCGTAGCACAACGAAATGGAGATGCATCTCATAAAAAGAAAGACTGGAATAACTATAAATATTGGCGAAATAGAACTAACGTCAGAAAACACCTTCTCTGCATATTTTGCGGTGAAAGCAAAATAACAACAACATTAGCTGCAAAAGTATTTTAATTGTTACCTTATACATATGAATACTTTTCTGTTAATTATGTTAGTTGTTGGTATAATATTGTATATATATTTCACTATCGCTGTCAAGTTTATATGTATTTGCTGTAACCTTATGACCCATTAGAATTATCTGAATAAACACTATAAATCATTTTCAATATGAGGTCCACGGGAATGGAATAAACTTCCTTATGAAATACGGCTTTCAAAATCGTTAAGTTCATTTAAAAAAGTTACTGAAAACACATATTTTGTCCTCACTTGCTATATAATGTCAATAGTATGTATACTATCAGTGTGGGTCTGGTACAGCATCCATGTTTTAACGACACAAAGTCTTAAGAAATCATAACAACTATATAAATTGTGTTGCTCACAAAGAGTATTTGTTGTGTGTGTGATGGGGTCTGAATAGGTCAATACTATTATGCAAACATGAACTAATATAAATACAATAAAACATCAATGTTTGAAGGTTCAGTGGATCAGCTTGTATGTTTATTCTGGGTTAGATAACATTCATTACATACTTTCATGTATATAATACAATAAAAACCTCATGTTTGACGGTTCAGTGGATCAGCTTGTACATCTGCTGGGCTAGATAACATTGATTACATACTTACATATATTTCGGTAAATTGTTTTAAAAGAATTAATTCTTAATTTAAAACACCATTGCATGACAGCTCAGGAGATCAGCTTGTACGTTTCGTCAACTGGGCTTGATTACAAGGAGGTTAATTTATAAAGAAATGTTATAAAACATATACTTAGTTATGCTTCGTTCAAATCTAGTTTTTGGATAGTATGATTGTAAAGTGTTGCTGTCTTAGACTAAATCACACACACACATACTATAGTTAGGACTGGCGGCAGGCTAAATCACACACACACATACTATAGTTAGGACTGGTGGCAGGCTAAATCACACACACACATACTATAGTTAGGACTGGTGGCAGGCTAAACCACACACACACATACTATAGTTAGGACTGGTGGCAGGATAAACCACACAAACACATACTATAGTTAGGACTGGTGGCAGGCTAAATCACACACACACATACTATAGTTAGGACTGGCGGCAGGCTAAATCACACACACACACATACTATAGTTAGGACTGGTGGCAGGCTAAACCACACACACACATACTATAGTTAGGACTGGTGGCAGGCTAAACCACACACACACATACTATAGTTAGGACTGGTGGCAGGATAAACCACACAAACACATACTATAGTTAGGACTGGTGGCAGGCTAAATCACACACACACATACTATAGTTAGGACTGGCGGCAGGCTAAATCACACACACACACATACTATAGTTAGGACTAGCGGCAGGCTAAATCACACACACACATACTATAGTTAGGGCTGGCGGCAGGCTAAATCACACACACACATACTATAGTTAGGACTGGCGGCAGGCTAAATCACTCAAACACATACTATAGTTAGGACTGGTGGCAGACTAAATCACACACACACATACTATAGTTAGGACTGGCGGCAGGCTAAATCACACACACACATACTATAGTTAGGACTGGCGGCAGGCTAAATCACACACACACATACTATAGTTAGGACTGGCGGCAGGCTAAATCACACACACACATACTATAGTTAGGACTGGCGGCAGGCTAAATCACACACACACATACTATAGTTAGGACTGGCGGCAGGCTAAATCACACACACACATACTATAGTTAGGACTGGCGGCAGGCTAAATCACACACACACATACTATAGTTAGGACTGGCGGCAGGCTAAACCACATACACACATACTATAGTTAGGACTGACGGCAGGCTAAATCACACACACACATACTATAATTAGGACTGGCGGCAGGCTAAATCACACACACACATACTATAGTTAGGACTGGCGGCAGGCTAAACCACACACACACACATACTATAGTTAGGACTGGCGGCAGGCTAAATCACACACACACATACTATAGTTAGGACTGGTGGCAGGCTAAATCACTCAAACACATACTATAGTTAGGACTGGCGGCAGGCTAAATCACTCAAACACATACTATAGTTAGGACTGGTGGTTTAACAACCACTAAGTAGAATGCAATGGCCCTTTATTATTATTATTAGTAGTAGTAGTAGTAGTAGTAGTAGTAGTAGTAGTAGTAGTAGTAGTATAGTAGTAGTAGTAGTAGTAGTAGTAGTAGTAGTATTGCCAGTGACATACAGGTCCCAATCGTGTACCATTGATTAGTGTCGTAATTGAGTCCTGATAAATCTGCTTGCGGATACTGCAGCTGTGACACACGAATGGATGCAAGTTTGCAACGCTGACGCATTTACAGGTTAAGTTACATCATGATTAAACAATATTAGGTGGATTTGGTTAAACATCGTGGTGCACATTTGCTCTATGTGATAACAATAAGTGCGTGTCTATGCAAACGTGTGTGCTATTGGCTGTCTGATATATACATGCGAGATATTCTTTCATTTACGAATTCTTGCACCACTACATGCTATTCATCACATATTTATGTATTTTCCGTAGCAATCTTTTTTCGTTTCTTCTTTTATATTTTGAAGTTTATATATTTGTAAAGCACAAGGAAACCGAAGGTATTGGGGTTCTCCCCAATTAATCTAAGTATACGCTATCTCAGACATGGCTAAAGTTGTTAATCATATTTGCGACAGCGCAGACGTAGGTGGACATAACAATCCATCCCCAGACAATTTCTTTGAGAATTCGATATATTAAGTAGTTAATCACACCAGACTGCAATGGACACACTGTTTATAAAAAGGGGGAAGTCGTTTTATTTTTCCCGTTCTTGTTTTTTTGTTAAGCATACTTATCTCACTTACTGGACACAATTGCCGTGGTCAATCAAATCACGACCTCCCCCACCCCATATCCCCTCGACCCCAAACCCAACTCGGTAACAATTTACTGGTTTCAGAACATCCGATATCGCCAGAGGGTGATAGTTGTGATATGCATGTTATATATGCACGCACGTTATATCTGTCTGTCTGAACGTTATATATGTCTGTCTGAACGTTATATATGTCTGCATGTTATATATGTCTGCATCCTATATAGGAATGCACGTGATATCGTTATATATGTCTGCATCTTATATAGGAATGCACGTTATATATGTCTGCATCTTATATAGGAATGCACGTTATATATGTCTGCATCTTATATAGGAATGCACGTGATATCGTTATATATGTCTGCATCTTATATAGGAATGCACGTTATATATGTCTGCATCTTATATAGGAATACATGTTATATATGTCTGCATGTTATATATGTCTGGATCTTATATATGTATGCATGTTATATATGTTTGCATCTTATATAGGAATGCATGTTATATATGTCTGCACGTTATATATGTCTGTCTGAACGTTATATATGTCTGTCTGAACGTTATATATGTCTGTCTGAACGTTATATATGTCTGTCTGAACGTTATATATGTCTGTCTGCACGTTATATATGTCTGTCTGCACGTTATATATGTCTGTCTGCACGTTATATATGTCTGTCTGAACGTTATATATGTCTGTCTGCACGTTATATATGTCTGTCTGAACGTTATACATGTCTGTCTGCACGTTATATATGTCTGTCTGAACGTTATATATGTCTTTCTGAACGTTATATATGTCTGCACGTTATATATGACTGTCTGAACGACGTTATATATGTCTGTCTGAACGTTATATATGTCTGTCTGCACGTTATATATGTCTGTCTGAACGTTATATATGTCTTTCTGAACGTTATATATGTCTGCACGTTATATATGTCTGCATCTTATATAGGAATGCAAGTTATATATGTATGAATGTTATATATATGTCTGGATGTTATATATGTCTGTCTGCACGTTATATATGCCTGCATCTTATATATGTCTGAACGTTATATATGTCTGCACGTTACATATGTCTGCACGTTATAAATGTCTGCATCGTATATAGGAATGCATGTCATATATGTATATATGTTAAATATGTATGCGCGTTAATTACGTCAGCACGTTATATATGTCTGCACGTTATACATGTCTGCACGTTATACATGTCTGCACGTTATACATGTCTGTACGTTATACATGTCTGCACGTTATACATGTCTGCACGTTATACATGTCTGCACGTTATACATACATGTCTGCACGTTATACATGTCTGTACGTTATACATGTCTGCACGTTATACATGTCTGCACGTTATACATGTCTGCATGTTATACATGTCAGCACGTTATACATGTCTGCACGTTATACGTGTCTGCACGTTATACATGTCTGCACGTTATATATGGCTGCATCTTATATAGGCATGCACGTTATTTATGTCTGCATGTTATACATGTCTGCACGTTATATATGTCTGCATCTTATATAGGCATGCACGTTATTTATGTCTGCATCTTATATATGTCTGTCTGCATGTTATATATGTCTGCATAGTTATATGTGTCTGTCTGCACGTTATATACGTCTAAACGTTATATATGTCTGCATCATTTATAGGAATGCATGTTATATATGTATGCATGTTTTATATGACTGCAAGTTATATATGTCTGCACGTTATATATGTCTGCATGTTATATAAGTATGAGCGGTATATATGTTCGCACGTTATATAAGTATGCACGTTGTATATGTCTGCAGGTTATATAAGTATGAGCGCTATATATGTATGCATGATTTATATTACTACACGTTATATAAGTCTACATGTTATATATGTCTGCATGTTATATATGTCTGCACGTTACATATGTCTGCACGTTATATATGTCTGCACGTTACATATGTCTGCACGTTATATATGTCTGCACGTTATATAAGTATGCACTTTATATATGTCTGCACGTTATATATGTCTGCACGTTATAAATGTCTGCATCGTATATAGGAATGCATGTCATATATGTATCTATGTTAAATATGTATGCACGTTAATTATGTCTGCAAGTTGTACATGTCTGCACGTTATATATGTCTGCATCTTATATAGGAATGCATGTTATAAATGTCTGCATGTTATATATGTCTGCATGTTATATATGTCTGCATAGTTATATATGTCTGTCTGCACGTTATATATGTCTGCACGTTATATATGTCTGAATCTTATATATGGATGCACGTTATGTATGTATGCATGTAATATATGTCTGCATCTTATATAGGAATGCATGTTATATATGTCTGTCTGCATCTTATATATATATGCACGTTATATATGTCTGAATCTTATATAGGGATGCACGTTATATATGTCTGCATGTTATATATGTCTGTCTGCACGTTATATATGTATGCATGTTATATATGTCTGCATAGTTATCTATGTCTGTCTGCACGTTATATATGTCTGAACGTTATATATGTCTGCATCTTATATAGGAATGCATGTTATAGATAGATAGATAGATAGATATATGTCTGCATGTTATATAAGCATGAGCGCTATATGTCCGCACGTTATATAAGTATGCACGTTGTATATGTCTGCACGTTATATAAGTATGAGCGCTATATATGTATGCATGTTTTGTATGACTGCACGTTATATAAGTCTACATGTTATATACGTCTGAATGTTATATATGTCTACATCTTATATCGGAATGCATGTTATATATGTCTGGATGTTATATATGTCTGGATGTTATATATGTCTACATCTTATATCGGAATGCATGTTATATATGTCTGGATGTTATATATGTCTGCATGTTATAAATGTCTGCATGTCATATATGTCTGCATGTTATATATGTTTGCATGTTATATATGTCTGCATCTTATATAGGAATGCATGTTATAAATGTCTGAACGTTATATATGTCTGCAAGTTATATATGTCTGCATCTTATATTGGATTGCATGTTATATATGTCTCCATATTATATATGTCTGAAAGTTATATATGTCTGCATCTTATATAGGAATGCACGTGATATCGTTATATATGTCTGCATCTTATATAGGAATGCACGTTATATATGTCTGCATCTTATATAGGAATGCACGTTATATATGTCTGCATCTTATATAGGAATGCACGTGATATCGTTATATATGTCTGCATCTTATATAGGAATGCAC